>JAODAL010020190.1:0-70104 GCA_025379985.1 Phyllomedusa bahiana | reverse complement strand
TTTATTCCCATGGGATTCTTGCTTCTTCAGCAACGCATCTCAAAAGCATCAATTTTTCTTCTGTCTGCTTCCATGAATGTCCACGTCTCACAACCATAAGTCGTGATGGGTAGTGTTGAGCGATTTTTATCGACAAAGTTGAAATCGGCAAGGTTTTTATGGTGATCGAATTTTCCAGATCATGCGATAACTAAGGTTAAAATCTGAGCATAAACTATTAAGATCGCGCCTTATTCGGCGCTTCCTGTAATTTTGGGGGCCAGCAAATCAATTACAGAATAGAGCAGGGTGAGATTGTTTGCGACGTCATGACTGGGATGTGTATGGTTGCGATTGGCTGGAAAAATCACATGACCTCGTTTTACATAAAAACAGCGTTTCCTGTTTAAAGCCTCATGTCTCTCAGCGTCTCATAGGGATAGGACCTGCGCTCTGCCTTTTGGCCAAACAGCTCACGAAATTAGTCTATTTCTGCACAGAGAAACCTCTACTATTAGCTGTGATCCTTCAATTTAGTTAGATTACAGATTTGAAGATTTTATGTAGTTAGCTAGAGAATTTTAAAGCAGCATCTACCGCTGTAAATTTCCCACGGCGGGGGGAGCGGGGAGTGGGGGGCGGGGGGGGGGGCCGCGGGCGAACACAGACAAGCTCTATCTAAAAAAGAACACTGGATAAAGTATCACCAAGACTTAGTGTAGACATTGTAGGGGAATATCTTTTTATTAACAGTTTGCTATTGAAATATTTCCTGGAAATATTGGCACCTGAACTTATATTGGATAAAAAATCATTTTCTATACTGCAGGTCTCTTTGTTAGCTGCAAAACTCCACTTTATTATCAGTATACAATTCAGATAGGTGTTCATTTTCAATTTAACCCCATTACACCTGTGACTGTTGATATATCCACCTTGCAGTTAAATTACAATACAGCAATCTTGTAGTCAGCACAGGTTTTTGTTGCCAAAATACCGTGAAATCGTACGAAAACATCACAGTTACGTTTTTTTGACTTTTGCGCACCCAGCATTGTTCTTGACGCAGCATCCACGTAAATCTTAAAACAGCAATTCTATATTCACCAAGGTAAAATTTAAAGGTGCAAAAAATACCGTTTATTATATCAAAACATAACAGTTTCGTGTTTTTTGACTTTTGCCACCCAGCATATTCATTGACGCAGCACTACGTAAATCTTAAAACAGCAATTCTATATTCATCACAGGTGAATTGAAAGGTGCAAAAAAAACTGTTTATTATATCAAAACATAAAAGTTACGTTTTTTTTGAGTTTTTTCACACCCAGCATTGTTCATTGACGCAGCATCTACGTAAATCTTAAAACAGCAATTCTATTTTCACCACAGGTGAATTGAAAGGGGAAAAAAATATGTTTATTATACCAAAACATAACATTATGTGTTTTTTTGACTTTTGCGCCCCCAACAATGTTCACTGACGCAGCATCCCCGTAAATCTTAAAAAGAAATTCCTATATTAAACCACGGGTGAATTGAAAGGGTTGCAAAAAATCCCTTTATTATACCAAAACATAACAGTTACGTTTTTTTTGACTTTTGCCCCCCGGGGGGGGAAAAATTTTTTTTCAAAAAAAAATTAAAAAACGCATCCAATCTACGTAAATTTTAAAAACGAAATTTTTAAAAATTTTCACCACAGGTGAATTGAAAGGTGCAAAAAAATACCGTTTATTTTTAACCCAAAACATAACAGTTACGTTTTTTTTTTGACTTTTGCACACCCACCCATTGTTAAATTGACGCAGCATCTACAAAAAATTTTTTTAAAAAAGAAAACCCTTATATTCACAACAGGTGAATTTCAAAAGTGCAAAAAAATACCGTTTTTTAAATTAACCAAAACATAACAGATACGTTTTTTTTTTGGACTTTTGCCCAGCCCCCAATTTTTTTTATAGAAAACCTTTGCATTTAAATTTAATCCAGAAAATTTTTTTTTTGGATAGGGATTTGAAATAGCTGGGATTTGCCATCTTTTAAAATAAGAATTTTTCCAAAACTATTCCATACCCCCAAAAATTTTAAAATTTTTCCCTGAACATGGACCCAAAATGCAGGGGGTAAGCGGCAAAGAGGGGGGTAAAACATGGAGGTAGGGGTACGAGAAAAGGGTTTGCCCCTTTCCCAGTGCGGGCGAAAACCACGCATGCAGCTGATCGTCATTGCAGGACCGTCAGGCCTTTCTCGCGGGGAAAGGGCCCTTTAAAATTTAAAGTAACGAACATCGTCGCCAATCTGTCCTTCAGGGGTTAATGCAACCTGCATCTAGCATTCTTACCCCCCCGCCCCCGCACCCGGCCAAAAAATTTTCCTTCACCCAGCATCATCACACCCGTCCAACATAAGAGCCCAAATGCCCAACTCGTGTACCCACCACGTGGATAACCATTGTCGAAGACCTCTTTGATGACAAAATGGGGTTTTGGGGTCAGAAGGCAGTTAAAAAAATAAAGAGGATGATTTAGTCTGCTCTGCCCGCCCAGTTACGATCCCCATCAGAGGAGGTAAAGGGGAACCCCTTTAAATTCGGCAAAAACCCCGGGCGTTCGCAACCCTTTGCATTGCCCCTTGCTTTTACCTGCGCTTCTGGAGGGCAGAAAGCCCGGGGGACGCCCAAAGTCACCGTTTTTATGTTTGATGATAAATGAGACTTTGGGCGGGCCATCCCTGGTCTTTTCCAAAAGAATTTGCTTGCGACACTTCATCAGTGGACGATGGGGTAGTGTCAAAAAGGGGTCCCGCCAAAAAAAAAGGGAAAGGGGGCGGTCCGCAAATTCCGCTGATATGTTTCCCGCCACCAAAGGGCCCACCCGAAAACCCCCCGCCCTCCCCTTATCCCCGGGGTAAAAAAGGGGCCAGGACCCCCTAAAACCCGGGGCCTTCTTTGAGCAAGCCTCTGATTCACCCAGCGTGTCATATGCCCCCTTTTTGCCGTAAACGCAAAAGTAGAGGCAAAACCTTTAAGGGGTTTTAACCACCCCCAACATGTCTAGTCACATGCAGCGAATGATGATTTTAAAAATTGGGGGGGAACACTTGGCCAAAAAAGGCCAGAACCGACCCCCCGGGCCCCCCCCCCCCCCCCCAAAAACCACTTTTCAAAAACCCCCTGTCTCCGCCCCCCTCCTCCTCCGCCACCACCAAGCTTTTCCCTTTAAAGCGCCCATGTTTCTCGAGTCAAATGATAAAGGGACCCAAAATCCGCTTCAGCCCCCCACCGTCGCCCGAGTACCACCAGCACCACCAGAGACCCATCCTACCCCTTCCCCCCCCCTTCTCCTTCCGCCAGTTTGACGACCTGCCCCGCCGTACAGGGGCCAGTCAAGCAGCCACCCTTCTGTTTTTCCGGGTTTTGGGAGCAGAAGAAACACTTTAACCCAAACCATCCCAAACCCAAAAGCCTAAATTTCGGCTTTGCCAGGTTTTTGGGCCTTTTGGAAATGTTCCCCTTTCCGTCTTGTGGACCACAGAGGGGTTTTTCCCCCCCACGCTTTGGCCCTCGTTTGCCCCCCAATACCAGATCCCACAGGCATTTCTTTTGCCAAAAAAGCCGCCCCTTTGCCCTGGCCAGCCACGTGTCATCAAAAATTTTTCAAGCGCGTTGTCTCATCTGTGCCCCGGAAAAGTCCACCCTAAACCCCCGACACATGGACTAGAAAGCACCCAAAGGGGCCGTTTAAAATCTCTGTGACAGTCACGGGTTGAGCTGGTGGATGTCTCTGGGGGTGAGGGTTGGCTCTCGGGCTCGGCGCAGGGCTCTTCAAAAAACCCCGGGATGGTGGGTTTTCTTTCCCCCAAGGTCCCCTGGGGGCTTCACTGCCCAAAAGCCACCGGGGCCCCGTTTAAATTTAATCTCCCCTTGGAACCGTCCCCCACAAAAGGTCAGGAGCTTTTGGCCCGGTTCTCCGCAACGAGCCCGAGCGTTTGGCCCCGGGGTTTCAAAAACCCCTTGTTCCAGGCAAGGTGGTGTGCGATAAGGGGCTAAATCTGCGGCCCGCCCTTAAAAAGGGGTAGGTTTGGAGCACATCCCTTGCCGGGCCATGTCTTAAACCCTTTTTTCGCCAAAGAAATTTCAAAAAGTTTACCCGGGCCCTGGACTGCCTGCTGAAAAGGCTCGGGGTCTGAGTTGGGCATTTCCCCGGCCTTTTCCCGCAACCCTCCCTTTCGCCCCGCCTGGCGCGTTGCGCGTCATTTTGGCCCCCCCGTCAACCTCTCATTGTTGCCCGGGCCCAACACCGCTGGAATTCCCCCCCTCCAAAACCCTCCACGTTTGTGGCAGAAGCGCAATCCCAAATTACCATAGGGAAGTGACACAGGGGCCTGACAACAGCGGTAGGGGACCTGGGGGTGTTGAACCACCGAGAGGGGGAGGCAGGAAAAAAGAGCTCCGCACCCCCTTTGGGCCAAATTTTGAAGAAGCCCCCAAAATGGCAGTGGGGAAAAATTGCCCTTGCAGCATGGGGGCATTGTGGTGATTCTTTAGTTCTGGAACGATCGTTGGACCCCCTGAAAAAAAGGGTCCCGCCAGCGAGGGAGGAGGGGGACGGAAAACAGATGCACCCCGGAGCCTTTCTCTCCCCCAAATCCACAAGGCCCGACATTTTTCCAAAATTTTCTTCGTTTTCATTAGGCAGTGGTTGGGGGGTCCAGAGCTATTTGCAAGGTGGCGCTTTCACCTCAGGTGCATCATCTCAGGCAAGTCAGGCTGTGTTGAAGCTTTCCGGGGGCCAGCGAGGGGGAGGAGGGGGAGGTATTCCTAGACACCGATGTTACCACGTCCCCCCTTTGGAAAGGTTGGCGCAATTTTAGGCGGGGGAGGAAGATGGGAAGATCAGTTTGCTAGTGCCCCTCGACCCCACAGGCTTGGGAAAATCAAGGCTCCATCCTCACCCTGGTGCTTGGATGCTCCATTTCCTCCAACATGAAACCTCCCCCATTAAGGGCCCTCAAAATAACAAAATTCCTGGGTGGCCACCCTTTCCGGTCCCCCAAAAAACAAAACTCAGCACTTTCCTTCCCCCCCAAAACCCCAAAAAAGAGTAAAATGCAGGAAAAGGGACCTTGCTTTATTGACAACTGGGGACATCTGTTGCCCTCTGCTTCACCCTTCCCCCCCCCTGCCCCGGTGGGAAAAACAACAGCGACGTGAAAAGCATAGAGTGCCAAGTATGTAGGGCAGCAACAGGGAAAGGTTTGGGAGAACCTAATGGGTTTACCTCTGGGAAACTTTGTTTACCACCTCACCAACGCCCCTGCAATGCAGGGGGAACACATCCAACACACCGAGGGTCAGCTTAAGATCATGGTGCCACTAATTTTCGTCTTTAACACCGATGTTTTTTGCATGGTTCCACCCCTTTGACTTCTGGGTACCAAATGGGGCGAAATGGCCCGACTGGCTCGTCACCCATAGAGGTGTTGTCCTGCCCAGCAGCCCCGTCATAAACTGAGCCGGAACCCTTTAGCACAGCTTGGGGGTGTCCCCTTAAAAGACAAACCATCCGGCTTTTCCCCAAAAAGGTTTAAACGTTTGACTTTCATCAAGATGAAACAGGGATGGATCTTAAGTTTTTTGTGGGCCCCAAAAAACCGAGGTCCCCGATTAGTTCCGGGCTACTTCACTTTTCCCTTTTCCCAAAAAGAAAGGTCCCTTAAAAACTTTTTTGTAAATGATCATTTCTTACTGCAATTTTTATTCTCTTTTCCCCCTTTTTTCTCTTTTGCTGTGAGGGACTGTAAAAGACCCGCAAGGTTTCCCCTGACAACACCGTATTCCATTTACTCACTTTATTTTTAAGGGAAATTTTTTCCCCTTCAAAGGTTTTGAGGGCATGTTGCTGTGAATACCCGATATAATTAAGGTCCCCTTTTGGAAAAGAAATTTTGGCTTCCCAATGGGAAATTTCCCCCCTCACAAATTTTTTTAAAAGTGGCTGGAAAACCCTTTTAAATTTTTTGGGCATGCTTCTTTTAAATTCAGAAAACTCAGGGCCTATTTAAAAAAAATGTTTTTTCTAACAACCCTTTTTCTTCCCCAATTTAAACCCAAAGTGGTAAAAGGGGATGCTTTTAATTTTTGGGGGGATTTTTTCTTTTTAAATCACAATTTCTACAGGTCCAAAACTAAAAAATGGTTTTTTCTAATAGACAATTTTTTTTCAAAAATTGCAAAAGTGGCTCATGGGTCATTTTAAATTTTTGGGGGATTTTGGGTGTTACATGGGACTATAAAATACAGGGCCTATTCAAAAAAAAGTTGGGTTTTTAAAGACATTTGTTCTTCACAATTGTCAAAAATGGGTCAAAGGGTCATGTTTTGGAAAAATTTTGGGGGCAATTTGCGTGACATGCAGCTATACTACAGGGGCCTATTCCCAAAAAATTTGTTTTTTAACAGACATTTGGTTTTCCCCAATTTTCCAAAGTGGCTTTAAGGGGCATGCTTTTAATTTTTGGGGGGATTTTGCTGTACATCACCCATACTACAGGGCCTATTCAAAAAATGTTGTTTCTAACAGACAAATTTTTTCTTCACAAAATTTTCAAGAGTGGGTCAAGGGTGATGGTCTGTCAAAAACAGGAATAGGTAGGACACTGTTTAAAGGACACATATTGCAAAATGACTTGTTTTTTTGCAAGATCTTTAAAAAAGCTATCAAACCCCTTTTTTGAGAAAAACCCCATTTAATACAATGAAAAAAAAAGAAACAAAGACCTGGGGGGATTCCATCCCCCATTTTTAAAAAAAGTGTTTTCTAGAATTTTAAACCCATTAAAAAACCCCGCATGTACAAAATAGCTTTTAAAAAAATTCCCCTGAAATTGTACAAGGGAGGTTCAGGAAAACCCTTTACCAGATGGGAATATTCAGGGGGACCTGGGGTATGGAGCCCCGGACCCGAGAACAAAGTACAGAGACAATTTTTTCCCCCAGCATGTTGATAAAATGAGAAAAAAAATCCAAGCAAAAGGGGAAACCCGGGTTTTTAACAGGGGGCGTTTAAACCCCCAGTATTTTCCCAAGTGAAGCTCAATTGGTCCCCACTCATACGGGGGGGGCAACCTACCCAGGTCTTGACTGTTACTGAGGAAGGGGTGGGGTTCTCACACTTCCCCCTTTCCCCACCTTCTTCCACGACAGTTTTTGTTTTCCCGCTTTATCAGGGGGATTTTAACCTCTTGTTTAAAAGATGAAAAGGAAAGCCAGCCTGGGCTCTCACCCCCCAACCCCCGAAATTCCCGGGCCCCGGGTCATCTGGGGGCAAAAGGAAGTTCTAGTCAAAGTCCATTCAAAAAAAATGGTGGTTGAAAAAACTCCTTTTTCGGGGACTTTGTTAAACTGGGGGTCAGACAGGTTTAATTGTCATACTTGGGCCCCGGACCCGGAAAAAGTATAAGGTTTCCCTTCAACTAAAAATGGTTTGGGTTTAAAGACTCCTTTTTCTGGCACTTTTTAAAAATGTTTGGGCAGACAGGGTTTTAAAGGCATTCCGCGGTACAGGACAGATATAGTTTAAATGTCCCCGTTTTAACTAAAAAGGGGTTAAAGACCCTTTTTTCGGCACTTTTTAACTGGGGGGCATGCAGGTTTTGGGGGTCTTTCTTGGGGTTCCAGACAGGGATATTTTAATGTTTCCCGTTCAAGGGAACATATGGTTTAAATCTACGCCTTCTTTGGGACTTTTTTAAAATTTTGGGTGGGTGCAGGTTTTAAAGGGGCATGCTGGGAACAAGACGGGGTAGTGGAAAAGGTCCCGTGACTTTTCCCTTTTGTGACTTTTTTTTAAACCCAAGTTGTTGCCTAAGATGTAGCACGTACCATTTGACTGTTGTGGATGTTTTAAATTTTCCAAACTTCTCCAAACCTTGGGTTTTGGGGGTAATAATGAAGGTTTGTTGCTCTCCCCCCGACTTTAATGGTAACGCTCAAATCGATGCTCCCCCTATCCCAAAAAACCCTTTTCGATAGCGGCCGACTATCGACTAAACCTCGATCTCGATAGCCAACGCAATCGCTCAACACTAGTGATGGGAAACACAATGGCAGTGATCAGTCTTTGGTGGTTACTGAAAAATCCCTGCTCTTCCAAATTTGATCCATGCTCAACATGGCTGCATGCCCCCCAATGATAATCAACGCTTGATCTATGCTTACCACCTTTGTGATCAATAAGGAATTAAAGAAAAATGAAGCAGAGATTACCACTTTATTTTTTCATTGTTAATCTTTATCTGGACAACTTTTTTTGGTGGTAGTCATGGTATTGGTCTTCTTAATATTCCAATAAAATCCCATCTTCTTGCTGTCTTCTTTCAGCTTTATGATTAGCTTCTCCAGGTCATTTTCACTCTCTGCCAGTAGGGTTGTATCATATTATTTTCTTGAGAATGGTTTATTTGTAAGCTGAAACCTTGTACTCTGCTATATGTATACACTATAAATTAAATAACTGTATAATGTTAAAGAAGCTCCCACTCGTGGAAATTCTTTGGACATTGTGAATACATGGTTGGACTATCCATGTGAAGCGACCTAGTAATAGGATCATCAGTGCTGATTTAAAATCTCTGATTATTTTCACTTTACAGTAGGTCTGGCTCTGGTTTATCCTTACTCGTGACCTCATCAGGATGGTCAGTGCTGGCACAAACATATAGTTGCACTGTGTATTTTGTCATTTTTGTCTGATGTCTTAATGGTCATTAATTTTATTTCCATCACAGTCAATGATCGTTGTTTGGCATGCTGAGAAAAATTAATCACTTGTTTCACCATGGAAAATAATTCCCCAGTGCGGCCCATATTATAGGTTTCTCTGAGATGAATGTATTGGGCATTCAGAAATTGTTATCCTCTTTCACGACTTCTCTATGGAAATTTGCATTGAGTCATCTCACCTAATTCAACTTGCCTTTAGCCTCTTTTTACTAGTAATAAGGATGATAGTTACAGTTCCTTTCATGTGCTGGTTTCTTGTATAGCACATTCTTGTAGACAAGTTCATCAGGTCCTGTCCTTTTTGGCACACAATGATGCTTCTCAAGCCACACTCCCTTGCTGAACCCTGCCCCTTTTTTGAGTAATAAGCAAAAAGTGAGTAAAGCCTATAATAAATGTAGTTCAAGTTTATTAGAGCAAATTGTATAAGAATTCAGTTGCAAATGCAATAATAAATCTTCCTAAAAGTGTGCACATAACACCACCACATATTTACTAAACCACATGTTAGTGTATTTCAAATAATTCTGCCATACAATCCTAAACAGTGAGGGTTAATGATGAAGTCACTGAATGTCTAGGGAAGTAATGTAGTTAATAGTAGTGTCCCTGGTGGTCCGGTACTGTGAAGGAGTTTAATATTACTTATCTCACTGGGCTCTTCTGATGCTTTGCTTTAACAGGAAGTTGAAATATGTCAGATAGTCTCACACTAGTCACTATCATCTTCCCCACCCTCGCATGATCTGATTATACAGATCAATGCAGCACAAAAGAGAACTAAAAAGATGTGAATTACCAGCCACACAGTTCTCTCTATTGTTGAAGAGACTATTCATTGTAAATGAATACTCTATCTGACTACTTAAACTAAAAAAAACATGATTATCTTTACTGGGGATGCTCATATAGGTTCAGTGCTCAGGTTTCTATAAAATTGTATAGTTTTTCGCCCATTAAAACCAACCTGGTTGAGAATACAAGATGGGCAACAAGACACAAACAATTTCAGAAAACCTATTGTACAGAGTGTTTTGTATAGCGGCACTGTGTAGGCTCGGGTGAGTCAACATGATCAGCCAGCATGCCAGGATGACATGGGTGATGATAGTGCATACTCTTGATCACCACAAGAGATGACATATTGAACCACGCCAGGGAGCATCGTCTAAGACGCCCCCTGGTAATCGCTAGAGCCCAACACAAGGTGGGATGGACTTTGCTGTGTGGGACTATCTCTGATGTAGTTGATCGTGGTGACCGCAAAGGTGCAAGCGTGGTACAGGATGGGCAGGCAAGACGTGATTGGAAGGCAGGTGGAAAGATCAGGGCTGACAGCAGACAAAGGTGGTCAGGTCACATGCAGAGGGTCAGGGCAAATGACAGGCAGAGACTACTCATGGTCACAGGCAGAGATCAAGGTCTGGAAATCATGAAAGTGAACACAAAACTCAGGGAACACACACAACAATACACTGGCAGAAAGTGCATGGGGAAGTTCTTTAATAAGGGGTCCAACGCCTGGCGCATGGAATCAGCGGTGTACTGGCCCTTTAAATTTATGAGAGCCTGTGCGTGTGGCCTTTAGAGTGGGAGACCAGAGCCAGTGAAAGGCAGCGGGGGCAGTGAGTGGGAATCTCATGTTCTTGCCTTTTAAATTTCAAGCAAGCCAGTCACTTTGCTATTCAGAGCGAGTGGATTATTTCTACAATTGGTAGTGTTGATAGGTATACTATGATCCCAATATGAAGCAACTTGCCTGGTGATCTGTAGACTTTCAGAGCAATTCCTATTATCACTATATAAGATATTTGAAGTGGTCCATGAAATAAATGTGGTTAAAGTACTCGTATATATTTCAGGTTTGAATTCAATGTACAACAGAAATAATCTGATTCACTGCTAGCCTGAAAACCTATTTAATACATAATTAATTTGTGTTAAAAAATTATTATAGGTGTTACATCTTTATTGGCTAGCCAGAGAAAATATATTTGCAAGATTTCAGACAACAGAGTGTCATCAGGCAAGCTTACAAATGAATGATTGAGTGAAGAGCAGAGCATTTACAAGATGTTACACTAAAACATTGTTAATGGACTGATACATCCTTAAGATAAGTCAAAACAACAAAGTCTGTGTAATGGGTGATAAATCCCGGTTTTAGAGTGAGTCCTTGTGATTACAGATTTGCCTCTGCCTGTCACCCTAAGAATTACCTTTTAATGTAAAGACTTAAATATTTCGCTGTTAACTGTTCCAGAGAAGTATTCAGATTGTTTGGAAGGATGGACAGACAGATGGACATATAGATAGATATACAGACAGACAGACAGACAGACAGACAGATAGATAGATAGATAGATAGAATAGATAGATAGAATAGATAGATAGATAGATAGATAGATAGATAGATAGATAGATAGATAGATAGATAGATAGATAGATAGATATACACTAATGGACAGTGGCTTTTATTGTGTTATTTAACAATGAAGTTTTATGAAGCATAGCTAAAACAAATTAAAGTAAATTATGTTAATTACTGGTCTATGCTCTTCCAAATAATATTATAAAATATAATAATATAGAATTCCTTAATTTTGAAGAAAAAAAATTCTGAAATTTGGTCAAGTGAGGTGCTATTTTTTGGAATAAGTCATCACCTTCATACAGCCCCTTTAAAGCACATAGAAAATGTTTTAAGGAAAGAAGTCCTTTATAGGAGTTGTGGAAATTGAGAGCTGGTAAGTTATATGCTCTGTGTACTCAGTGCCAAGGGGTTGCCAACAAGCTAATATCTGGATACAGGGCTAGGGTAGCAGACTAAGGGAAACATGTATGATCAGGTTTTTCAGCCTTTTCTGCCGTAAAATGCACCTCAGTGAGCCGGCTACGATGTCTAATGCACCGAATGAATGTGTAAGGCGCATTGTTCGTAAAACACATGCGCCTTACATGAGGGGGCGTTTTGGGGCGTTCTGGGGGCGTGTCGCACCACACTTGTAATATTAGACACAAATATGAATGTGGTTCGGCAAAACTAGATGCATTACTGCTCGATTAGGCAGACCTATTTCAATGTGGTCTGCTTGAGCCTGAGGAGCCGAAGGGGAGCTAGATTTGCCATAACTGCAAAAATTGTCCCTTATTTCTCAACTTACACCAGTACAATAATAAAAAATAATTTATGATAATTATCAAACTATATAAAATAAAATGATTTCAATTTAATAAAAATTTTATCATATAAAATTAATTTAACCCCTTCCCAACATGGGACGAATGCATATGTCCTATGGCTTCATGTGTGGTACATGCAGATACATGACCGCTAAGTCCAGGGATTGGCTTGCAGTCATGAGAGCTATGAATGGTACATCACCACTAAGGGACTGGCAAGGGACACCAGAGATCCTGCAGCAATGGAATGGCGACGTTGGGAGAGGTGAGTACAGGTTGATTTTTTATTTTATACATGTTATTCACCTTCAATAGAAATAATGCAAGCAGCTCCTGGGGACCAATTAAAATTAAAAAGAGTTATACTTACCTTGCTATGGTCCTTGGGTCCAGCACTGCGTCCCATCAGGGATCGGAGGACCAGGGACACGCAGCACTGGACATGGGGCCAGAGGATGGTGAGTGTAAGTTTTTATTATTCTGATGGGACCGCAGATGCTACTAGTATTGTTTTTATAGAAGATGGACAAATCCTTTAAAGCAGTTCAAAGAAGTAGAGGGTTTTCTGAAGATATCTTTTAATCTCTTTTGTTTAAAATGGACATTTGCTGTTTAAATAACTGTCATCAATTATATTCTTCTCCATAGTTATGTATTTTATAATAAGTAAAATGTCTGTCACATAATAAATACCTTCTGAAACTAACAGCAATAAAATATAATTATAAAAAATCTGATATGAAATCTATTGATGAAAACATAGCAACATCCGCCTTACCAACACACCAGAAGACAAAATAGTGCTAGGAGTGCTACAAAGTATAATTCTTGTTGACTCATACAGTAGATTCATTGCATATTTCTTGTAAACCAAAAGTGCCTTATAAGATAAAGCAAAGTAATTAGATCTACAGGAAGGAAGAAATTACAGAGCAATGAATCCCTGTGCAGATGTTTCAGCAGTATATTTAAACAGGTTTTATTGAGAAGCTAAGTAACAGCATTGTAGTGGTTTATTAAGAGAAGCAGACTATGGAGTGTTAATAAATAAAAGAACAGGGTTGTTCATTACTAAGGTGTGGCCAGCCATTATTCTTGTTTTTTTGGGAACTGTTTGCTATTGATACTACATTTAGATTATACTGAATGTTACAATGTAATGCTGATTCTCTCCAAAGATACTATTTTAATTTCAATAGCAAAACAATCAGGGGTGGACATTGACAGCGAAGGGTCCCCCTACAAGAAGTGTGTCTAGACCCTAAAAGGGGTTGTCTCACTACAAGGATTGCTTTTTATATTAAAGATCTTGCAAAAACACGTCACTTTGCATTATATGTCCTTTAACAGTGTCCTACCTATTTCTATATATTCCCTCTTGTATGGGCTGCATCAGCTCCTCAGGTTGCTATGGCTAAAGACCTGTTGGATCTCTCCTGATAAGCTGCCAGCGCTGGTTACTATAGCTACAGACCTGGCTTCTACTGCAGCCTACTGGAAGCCAGTAAACACACCCCTTTATTCAAAATTAAACTAAGAAAACAGGACTTAGGTCACATGAATCAATGTAGTGAGGCAACTCAAGGATACATTATTTTACTACATATGGAATTGAAAAAATACACGGTGCAAACAGAGTAGGCAATCTAAAAAGATTAGATGGAGAGGATTACTATTACTGTGTTAGACCGTGGGGTCTTAATCTTGCAACATAAATGATATTTGATTGTTAATGTCCTGTGTTTTACAAATGTTATTGTTACTTGTTAGTTTTTTTTATTATTTCTATATATAGTGCTGTCACTATTGTTGAGCGATTATAATCGACAAAGTTGAAATCGGCAAAGTTTTTATGTTGATCGTAATTTTCTGTTCACGCGATAATTTAGGCGAGACTCTGCGCATAACCTATTAATATCGCACCATTTTCGGCACTTCCTGTCATTTTGGCGGCCAGCAAATCAGCTTAGAGAATAGAGCAGGGTGAGCTGTGTGTGCGACGTCATGACTGGGATGTGTATAGTTGTGATTGGCTGGAAAAATCACATGACCTCGTTTTACATAGAAAAGCCCTTCCTGTTCAGCATCAGAGTGTTAGTGTGTCTCATAAGAGCAGGACGTGTGTCAGCTTTCTCCTCAATACAGCTCAGCGACACAGTTTCTCTTGTTCACACAGACAACTAGCCTTTTAGCTGTGAACATTAAAAACATGGGTAGATTAGTGAATTTTCAGTTTTTAGTTAGTTAGGCTGAGACTTTGAAAAGAAGCATCTAGCGCTGTACAGCCACGGGTGTGTGTGTGTGGGGGGGGGGGGGGGAGCCCGAACACAGACAGACAGGCAGGCAGGCTTTTGAAAGGAAAAGTGTATATTGTGCAGTCCAGACTGCTTGAACCTGCATTGAAAGGGCCCCTTTTTTATTAGCAGTTTTTTGGTCAGTTTTTGGTGAAATAGTACCTTGTTTTTTTGTGCAGCCTGTACTTATATTAGGATACAGAACTTTTCTAGTAACTGCAGGTGTATTTGATAGGTGCAAAACCCCCCTTTTATTATCAGTACACGATTTAATTATGTTTTTTTTCACTTTTGTGCAGCCCTGTTTTTTTCAAAGACCCACTTTTTACTTACAATAGGATACAGAACGTTTCTATCACCGCAGGTGTATTTCAATAGGTGCAAAAACCACTTATTATCCGTACAAAATTTTTATTGGGTTTTTTTCATTTTGGCGCAGGCCATTTTTATTGAAAGACCCATCTTGTACGGGTTTCAATCCCTAGAAAATTTGCTAGTAATTGGTTGTATTTCATAGGTGCCAAAAACCACCTATTATTATAAAGTACACAAATTTAATTACGTGTTTTTCACTTTGGCGCAGCCCAGTTTGTTTAAAGACCCACTTTGTACTTACAATAGGATACAGAACTTTTCTAGTCACCGCAGGTGTATTTCAAAGGTGCAAAAACCATCTTTTATTATGCGTACACAATTTAATTAGTTTTTTTTCACTTTGGGGCGCAGGCCATTTTTGTTAAGCCCCATCTTGTACTTATATTACCATATGAAATTTGCTAGAAATTTGGGGGTTTTGTATTTCATGGGTGAAAAACCACCTTTATTATCAGTACACAATTTAATTACGTGTTTTTCACTTTGGGCACCCCAGTTTTTTTCAAAGACCCACTTTGTACTTACAATAGGATACAGACTTTTCTAGTCATCGCAGGTGTTTTTCAAGGTGAAAAAACCCACCCTTATTATCCTACAAAATTTATTTAGTTTTTTTTCACTTTGGCGCAGGCCATTTTTTTTTAAAAAGACCCCCCTTGTACTTAATAGGATACAGAAATTTGCTAGAATTTGCAGGGGTATTTCATGGGTAAAAAACCCACCTCTTATTATCCGTTAACATTTCAAATAGGTGTTTTTTTAACTTTGGTGCAGCCTAGTTTTGTTCATAGAGCCACCTTGTACTTAAATTTGAATACAGAAATTTAGTAGTTGCTGTATTTCATTGGTGCAAAAACCACCGTTTGTTATCCATATAACTTTTAAATAGCTGTTTTGCACGTGGTGCGGCCCTAGTTTTTTTTCAAATAGCCACGTTTGTACGACAATTGTGATAGAAAAATTTTCTAGCAACTGTTCTCGGGTTTTTCATTGCTGCAAAAAACGCAATTTCTCATCCATGTAAATTCTGAATAGTTTTATTGCGCTCGTTGAATCTCAGTTTGGCGCAGATAGCGCACTTGTATGATAGTTTATTGAAAACTATCAATTCCTAGTCCTACTGGGCAGTTTTAAATCCCTGTCTTACGGTTCTTCCACCAGACCGCATTTCACAGGTATTCGCTAGAAACATCTCTGTTTCTAATCCTAGTTGGCTGTAGGAAATTATTGGGATTTAAAAATAGCTCTTTTAATAAGAGACTGTCAAAAACTCTTCCAAACTTTCTTACATTTTTATCTTTCTGAATATGGAGCGAAATGGAGGTGGTAAGCGAGCAAAGAGGGGTGTAGGACATGGAGGTAGAGGTACGAGAGAAGGTGCTCCTTTCAGTGCTGGCGACAACACGCAGGCCAGTGGATAGTCGGTTGCAGGACTGTCAGGCCTGTCATCGCTGGGTCAGGGCCCTGTGAATCTCAGTAACGAACAGTGTCGCCAATCTGTTCTTCAGTGGTTAATGCAACCTGCATCCAGCGTCTTACCTCCTCGTCCTCCCAGTCACGGGCCACAAATGTCGTCATCAGCATCGTCAGCATCCGTCCAACATGAAGCGAAGGCACCCAAATGGTCAACTCGTGTACCCACCCTGTGGATAATCCATTTTCTGAAGACCTCTTTGATGACAAAATGTGGTTTGGGTCAGAAGGCATGTTAAAAGATCAAGAGGCCAAAGAGGATGATTTTGTCTGCTCTGACGGATAGTTACTGATGCCTTCAGAGGAGGAGAAGGAAGCCGGTCAATCGGCAAAAATCCCGGGCGGTCGGCAATGCCTTGCAGTGCCTCTTGCTTGTAGCCCGCAGCTCCTGGATGCAGAATGTCAGGACGAGGAAGTCACTGTGTTGATGATGATATACGACATTGTGGATTTCCCAAAGTGGTCTTTTCAGCAGAATTTGCTTGCGAGCGCTTCATCACTGGCGAGGAGGAAGACGATAGGTAGTGTCAGTACGGGTCCCGCCCAAAAAGGGAGAGGGCGGTCGCAGAAGTCCGCTGAGATGATTCCGCCAGCCATGATCAGCGGAAACACCGCTCCTCGCTTATCGCCATAAAAAGGTCCAGGACCTCTGAAGCCTGGGCCTTTTTCGAGCAAGCCTCTGATTCATCCAGCGATGTCATATGCTGCCTTTGCCGTAAACGCATCAGTAGAGGCAAGAATTGTAGGTGTTTAACCACCACCAACATGTCTAGTCACATGCAGCGAATGCATGAGTTGAAATGCAGGGAACACTTGGCCAAAAAAGGCCACACCGATGCCGGGCTTCCAACCACTGTCACAACCCTCTGTCTCCGCCTCCTCCTCCTCCGCCACCACCAAGCGTTCCTCAGCTGCCCATGTTTCTCAGAGTCATGATCAGGGATCAGCCTCTCTGCTTCAGCCTTCACCATCGCCCGAGTACCACCAGCACCACCAGAGACCCATCCTACCCATTCTCCTTCAACCAGTTTGATGACCTGCATGCCGTACAGCGGCCAGACTAGCAGCCAGCCTTCTGTCTTCCAGGTTTGGAGGGAGAAAAAAAACACTTAACCCAAACCAAACCAAAGCCAAAAGCCTGAATGTCGGCATTGCCAGGGTTTTGGCCTTGAAATGTTGCCTTTTCCGTCTGTGGACACAGATGGGTTCCGCCACGTCATGGCCCTTTTCCTGCCCCCAATACCAGATGCCGAAAGGCATTTCTTTTCCAGAAAATCCGTCCATTGCCCCGGCCAGCCCCGTTTTCATCTAAAATTTCAAGCGTTTTTCTGCATCTGTGTCCGGGGAAAAGTCCATCTGATCACCGACACATGAACTAGTTAAGCACGCCCAGGCCGCTATATCTCTGTGACAGCTCAATGGCGACTGGGTGGATGTTTCTCTTGGGGGTGACGGTGGCTCTCAGGCTCGCGGGCGCACGCGTCTTCAAAAACCGCAGGATGGTGCCGGGTTCATTTCCCGCCAAGTGGTCTCTGGTGGCATCACGTGTCCCATAGAAACCAGGCTGTTGTTTGAAATTAATCTGTCTTGAGAACCGTCCACACACAGTCTTGAGCTGTGACGGCTCTCCGCAACGAGACCGAGCGCTGGCGGTTGACAAAACCTTGTGCCAGGCAAGGTGTGTGCGATAACGTCGAAATCTGCTGGCCGCCCTTAAGATCTTAGGCTGGAGCACATCCCTTGCCTGCACATGTCAAGAACCTTTTCTCCAGAAATTATTACAGCGCTAACCCGAGTCTGGACTGCGCTGCTGAGAGGGCTCGAGGTCTGAGTTCGGCACTTCTGGCCGGTCGCAACACCTGCTTCGTCCCGCCTGTCCTCATTTGCAGTGTTCAGCTTTGGGCCTCCCCATTAACCTCTCATTGGAATTCCACCCTCCACATGCTCCAGCATATTGTGGGCAGCAGCGCGTAATCCATTACTCGTACGAAGTTGACACATGGGCCTGACAAGCAGTTGGTGCGGACCCTTCCGTGGTTTTGAAGCCACCGAGAGGGAGGCAGGTAAAAGAGCTCTGCACCATCCTTGCCATTTTTGAAAAGACCCAAATGGTCAGTGCCGTACAATGCCTTGTCAGCAATGAGCATTGGTGGTGATCTAGTTTCTGGAACAATCGTTGGACTCTCTGAAAACATCAGGTCCCACCAGCAAACTGGCGAAGGAGACGGTCACAGATGCGGACACGACCCATTCTCTCCGTCGAATCCACAAGCCAGACACTTTCCCAATTTTATCGGTCTTCAATTAGGCAGTGGTTAGGATCCAGGCTAGTGCAAAGCGGCGCCTTCAGCTCTCAGGGGCCATCATCTAGGCAAGTCAGGGCTGTGTTGAAGCTGTGCTGGAGGAAGCGGCAGAAGAGGTATTCCTGCCACCGACGTTTCTCTAGATGTCCTGCCTTGGAAAGAGAGGTTTTGGCGCGATTTGAGGCGGAGAGGAGATGAGGAAGATCAGTTTGCTATCCCCTCAATCCCAAGGGCTTGGGAGATCAAGGCTCCATCTCTCACATTAAGTTCTTGGATGCACCATTCCTCCAACACATAATCCTCGCTATTTAGGCCATCAAAATGAAACAACAGTTACTTTTTTGGGCCACCCTCCTGTTTTCGTACAAAACAAAACTCAGCACTTTCCTTCCCACCCAACTCCAAATGAGAGATTAAAATGCAGGAAAAGTGAGACCTTGCATATTGAACAACTGCAAACAAAAACACACCTTATATAATCACTTGCAACTAGATACATAAAAACCAAACTTTTTTTAGAATAATAGATAACAATACTACACTAGCCCTATTGCAACCCTCACAAATCTACAGAAACCTAGCCCTAACCAAGACACATGTAAGGTAGCGTCGGCCCCAATAAGGGCGCCCCTATAACCCGGTAACCTGTCCCTCACTGACAGTCACCTACTGAAAACCCTATTAGATATCCTAATAAGCAAAATGCCACTAGAAATAAGAGTCAATCAGCACAAATAAGGTAACTCCTACCAATGTAGATATTATAGATATCAGTGGAACGGCCACCAAGAAACTATGCTTGTATCGAGGTCACTATTACAAACACAAGACGAGATTAATAAACCATCTCAAATCTATTAACTAAATGTGAAATACCCCCAGCCAGAACAAAACCTGATAAAGAGGCAAATGATAGCCCAAGCATAGAAAAATATATATGCAACACGTACCTCAAGAATACAATTGACAAATGGAACACCTACATAATGCAATGGTGTAAGATATAGTAAAAAAGAGAGAAACGGGTGGACACAAATACACACCCTCCATATCTCTACAATATCCCAGACCAACGCGTTTCTCCTCTATAATTCTAAGGGTTCATCATGGTGCAATGTTATCAGCAAATATAGATCCCAATATAAATATCCAATAGAATCAAATAGACAAATGCTACTCGCGTGTTTGGTTCAACACCGGATAGTTCATGTCCCCCATGTCATAGTAAATGTTTGAGAGCATAAGTTTTGTGGTAATCACCACCATTAAATTGTTCACCAAATATCCAAAACATTACCTATTTTCGGACGCCAAAGAATGTGCTCCCCTGGTTACCAGGGACGCCACCCAGGCCGGAAGCATTTTGCCGTAAAGAATCCGGTACAAACCACACGTCACGTGAATCCATGCCAAGTCTCGCATATTTGGCGGACATCCCTCCCCAAAAGAAGCGTCCCCATTGGTACCTAACACCCTCATGTCTTAACACACAATTCTACTTCCGACCCCAAACATGGTGCTAACCTAGCTGTCAGAGACCCGGCCGCTGAGAGCCACTTCCGGTATAGGGACGCACATGCGTGAATTGATTGCTGAGTGTCGCCGATGTCCGCAACTGATGGAGAGAATAAAGAGATTTAAGATAGAAAGTACTTTCGGCCATCATTACACCCAAAAAAATTTTTAGCCTATTATCACCTAGACTACGTGTAACTCAAATGTCCCCTAAAATGCCCACCAGTCAGGATAACACCAATGACGGCCTGTTCACCATTCCCCAACCACGACATAGATTATGCAGTCACAAATCCAGGCTTGATCAAAATATAACTATGATGTACAGCAGAGAATAAATACAGCAATAGCCAGAATAGTGATTACTCATCACTTTGTTCCATATAATGTATTAATACAAACCTTAATGTGTATCCCACCAACAAAACCAATAGAATAAAAGATATTAATGAGATAAGATAGATAAAAAAGGGTATTAACCGGAATATCCAGTACTATGTAGTCAATTAGAAATAGGTATAAAGAGTAGATGTTAAATGAATGGATGAATACATCGTCTCATTAAGACCCCCCGGCTAAGTGTTCTCACTGATAATCCAGAAAGTCACTCTATTGACAGGATTTTTCTTTCAAAGTCACCCCCACCTAGACTCCTATTCAACCACCTCCATACACAGAAGGAGAGTACCGTCACATCACCACCATGCTACATTCCCTCCACTTACATGCCATCGCCACAGGTTTATCTCGTCCATGTTCCACGCCCCAATGTTTTCCAAAAACCCTCCGCCTAAATTCCCTGGAGGTCTTGCCCACCATAAATAAGTGGACAAGAACAAGAGCATCCATAGATAACCAACCCTTAGATTTACAGTTTGCAAAAGTAATCAGTTATATAGTGTTACGTCTTGGATTATCCATAAAAGCTTTAGTGACTTTGATAAATTTTGCATGCTTTTACATGAACCCGCATTTATAACATCCCGCAAACAGTGTATCTAGCCACGACCTAGCCGGTCGAGTAGGAACAAAGTGGCTGTGCACCAATCTATCTCTAAGATTTTTTCCTTTTCTAAAAGTTACAACCGGACGTGCATCTATCAGTTCTGCAGTGATCGAGTCTTGTAGGAGAATTGGCCAAAACGTCTCCAAAACCCTTTTAACCTCTTTTGGCTGTCCGAAACATCGTATGTTTCCGAAGATTCTGACCTATTCATACTCTCTCTAGTTTCTTGTTTGTAGGAGATTGTCGGCGGCAGTGGAATAGGCATAGTTGGTACCCTCCTCTCAGCACCGATCTAGGGTAAAACCCCCTTTCCAAAAATCTTGTTGTCAGGTCATTGGCCTCCTTTTTTTAGGAGCGGTTCTCCACCAGGAGCAGTATCCTCCGTATCCTCGTGACTGCCCTCCCGAACCCACCCCCCCCCTCGGAATTCCCTCCTCAGGGGATAAGGAAGAGCGAGCTTTCCACTGTAGAAGACTGTTTCCTGCCGTAGGTGTTCTATAGGCCCTTGTTTCTACACTTTCATTAGCACCCTTCCTAATCCTCAATATCCAGAAATGTAACCTGTCCCTCCCCTACTCATACGTGAACCTCAGACCGTGGTGCTGACATTTAGTGACTCCAACAAATTATATAAGAAACAGTTGTCTCAGATCCAGTCCAGAGATAATACACAATCGTCAATGAACCTGACCCCACAGGCCACATGGTTGACATAGTTCTTCCATGTGTTTCCGCATAAACAATGGTGCTCTCACCACCAGCCAGGAACTAGTTAGCATAGGTAGGCGCACAGGGACTACCCTGGCCTGTGCCCCGACTGGTGGAAGAAGCAACCCATTGAAGACGAAGTAATTACATCAACACATAGTTCATAAGGACCAGTATGAAACTGATTATGACGGGTAAGAAATTGGCTACGAGTCGAGAGGAAGAAATCAAGTGCTTTCATTCCTTCACTATGTGGATGAACTATATACAGCGCTCTACATCGATGCTACATAACAGGCGCTCCCTTATCAAGTACGAACGTCCTCCAATTTGGTCCCAGAGACACTCATCTAGTCTCTATGTAGGAGGTAAAGACAAAACAAATGTCTTAATTTTGAATCAATGAAATATTCCCAAATTCTGTTTTGAGTGTTACCCCACCCCTGACACTATAAGGCCTACATATTTAAAAGGATCTAGTCCTTTATGAACTTTTAGGAAGTCCAAAAATGTGGCAATTGTGGGGATACTGGATAAAGAAACCTCAAATTACCTTTCTTTTTCATTGATGAGTTTTATCTTCTAGGGCAGTTTTTTTAATAGCCTCTAATTTCATCTTGGAATTTTCGCATGTCCTGGTCCTATCCAGGATCGCATAGCCCCTGTTTATCACTTCAAACCATGGAGGACACATCTCTCTGTAGTCACCAAATTCTGGACCACCAGAATACCCCCCCCTTTAATCGGATGGTTTTATAATAATTGGTTTGATCACTTTCCAGTGATTTAAGGGCCAAAGAAACTTCCCCTGGACAGAATGTAGTCCTTGTTCGTATCCCAGTTCCAATTTTTTTCCAATACATTACTCTCTTACATCTACCCAAAACATCAATATTAAGTACTCATTAAATGGTGGCATTTTAGTACTTTTCATCCGACAGGTCGAGAAAGGGCCCTCAGATGGATCCAAATCCCCTTCTTCAAGCAGAGAGGCAAAGACTCTCACATCCGCCAGTTCCCCATAGTCATGCTAAACTCACGCACCTTCTTTAATGAGTCCCGAGTCCTAAAGAATTATTTTTCCATTAAAGACTCCGGGCAAATAAATGAAGGTCCTTAATCCAGAATCAATATTTTGAAAAAACAGTAGGAAAAAAGAAGCCCTCTCATTTTAATAAAACTATCTCACTGTCGTTTAGTTCCCTATTAGACAGATTAATAACATTGGAGGTCCTCTGATTTTTATCTATTTTTATCTCTTGTTGACCTAGAGCCGTACTGTCCTGTTCTAAAAATAGTGTTGTGTTGCATATCGTAATGGCGAGTGGTCGTAGGGGATTAAAAACCCCAGGGCAGAGGATGAAGAAACAAGATGGCAAATTTCCACCATCTTGGTTGTATTTTTCCTGCGCTATGAAAACTCCCTTCTCCTTCCCCCTCACCATTTTTTCCTTGAGATACCTTGGGGCCTGGGCCCCATTACCCCTACATCTCGTCTGATAGGGTGAGCGATTGAGGCCTCTTTGTGATTTCTCCTTTGTTCCCCATCCGAACAATCATTGTCCGAAGAGGAATATGTCTGTTTTCAAAAGCTCTCTGTTTGAGAATTCCTTTATTAAGATAAAAGATAGCCCTCTTTTCTTTACAATTCGGCCAAAATCCCTAACAATTGATTATGTTTACCACTTTTAATCATTTACTAAAAAATAACCGTACTTTCAATAATTTTTGTTTGATTTCTAGTTCTTTTTTTTATTGAAACTCAGATATCCCTTATCCCCTTTTAGTTACGTCCACCTGCTAATGTCTCAGTCCAATTATTGATCCCTTAGCCGCTTCAAGAATTTTTCTTATCTTCTTTAAGAAGAAATGTCATAAACCTAATTGATGACAAAGTTGCTTCTTGTTCCCCACTATCCTGTAGTAGTTAGTTAGTACTACAAGAGCGACTTGCAGGGACCAGAAGTGGAATTCTAAGACCCTTGGACCATACTATATTTAGATATAATTATCCTAGGATTTGACCTCCACCACGATTTGGTAATGGACCGTTATACCTAGTGTTCAAATCGCTTGAACACTGCCACTGATTGTCGGAGTAACTTGAATTATACAAGAAAAATCCTTCTCTGAAAAAACCCCCTCTACATCAGATAAACAACTATTCTGTTCAATATCAGTTGATAAAAAATTGGCCATCTCCAAGGATAAATACCAGGAGGTACAATATTACTTAGCACCAAAAAATCAAGACCCACAAAACAACAAAATCCAAATAATACCATGGCCTTGACATGACCCAAAAGGGAAACATAAGCTAGTGATTTCACAAAAAAATATAGGCACAAAAACACACCTTATAAATCACTTAGGCACTAGATACATAAAACCAAACTTTTTATATAGAATAATATATAAAATTACTACACTACCCTATTGCAACCCTCACAAATCATACAGAAACCCTGCCCTAACCAAGACACATAAGGTGCTCGCCCAATAAGGGCGCCCCTACCCGCGAACCTGTCCCTCACTGACAGTCCCTACTAAACCCTAATAGATTATCCTAATATGAACAATCCACTAGAAATAAGAGCAATAGCTCAAAAAGGGTAACTCCTACCACATGTTAGATATGGGAGATATCAGTGGGAACGCCACCAAAGAATCTATGCTTGTAATCGAGGATCACTATGACATACACAAGACGAGATTATAGATACACCCCATCTCAAATCTATAACTAGTGAACAACCCCAAGCCAGAACAAAACCTGGATAAAGTGGCTAATGCAAGCCCAAGCATAGCAAAAAATATATGCAAACACGTACCTCATAGAATACAATGGACCAAATGGAACCTACATATGCTATGGTGTAAGATATATAAAAAAGAGAGAGAACGGGTGACACATATACACAACCCACCCATAATCATGCTACAATATCCCAGACCAACGCTTTTCTACCCTATAAATTCGAAGGGTTCATCAGGTTCAATGGTTATACAAATATAGATCCCAATAACAAAAATCCAATAGAATCAAATAGACTATAGATACTTCGCGTGTTTGTTCAACTCCGATAGTTCAGTCCCCCATTCATAGATGTTTTTGGGAGAGGGCAATAACAGGACACCCATCACATGAATACAGCATTGACTCAGGCACAAAGGAAAAATGACCCTTGACAGCAGGAGCCAACGTCCTAATGGGAGTTGTCTTCTTCTCTTTCTCACCTTCAGGCCCAAACCCCCATTGATGTCCTCCCTGATGAGTCGCATCCTCCATTTCATTTTCTCAGTGTCCTCTTCTAATGGTCACTACTCGTCCCTGTAGAATTACCACAAAACATCTTAGACTACTCTCTTTTCAGCACTTTTCCTATCAATTCCCAAACACAGTGTATGTTTTTAGACCCTAAAAATTAGAAATAAAAAATGTCAGATAAGTGGCATGTAAATAGGTAGAAGACCCCCATTAAGGTTCGGTAAACAAGGCCTAGGCCTCCCTTAATTTGGTAGGTATACAGGATTAAACCCTGTAACAAGCCAGGTAGCGAGGCTGTCCCCAGTAACAAGCCAGATTAGCTGAGGCCTGCCCCCAGTAAAACACCAGGTAACTAGGGCTGCCCCAGTAATCGAGCCAGTAAGCTAGGGCTGCCCCAGTAATCAGCCATGGTAGGGCCAGTAATTAGCCATTAGGGCCAGGGCAGTAATTAGCCATGCTAGGGCCAGTAAGTAGGCAGTCAGGGCCAGTATAGGCAGGCAGCCAGTATGTAGGCAGGCAGGGTGCCAGTATGTCAGCAGGCAGGGCTAGTATGTAGCAAGGCAGGACCATTATAATACAGGGCCAACTTATAGTAGACAGGAGCAGTATATAGGCAGACAGGCTGGTATATAGGCAGACAGGAAGTATATGCAGACAGGGCAGGTATAAGGCAGACAGGGCTGGTATATAGGTAAACAGGCGCGGTATATAGTAAGAGACAGGGCTGGGTAAATAGGCAACAGGGCAGTATATAGGCAGACAGGGCAGTGTATAGGCAGACAGGGCTGGTAAATAGGCAGACCGATTATTTGAGGCTATTTGCATATGGGAACGCTTGTAACTTTTACTATGATCTAATAAAAGGAATCAAGTTTTATTGCACCTTACTCGGTGGTCATCGCTGCATCAATTGTGATCTGTTATATAGGTAGATAAGAGGGGGGCCGATATATCTAGACAGGGCTGTATAGTATCTAGACAGGGCAGGAATATAGCTAGACAGGGCAGTATATAGCTAGACAGGGCTGGTATATAGCTAGTCAGGGCAGGTATATAGCTAGACAGGGCAGGTATATAGCTAGACAGGGCAGTATATAGCTAATATAGCTAGACAGGGCTGGTATATAGCTAGATAGGGCAGGTAAATAGCTAGACGAGGCTGTAATATAGCTAGACAGGCAGGTATATAGCAATACAGGGCTGGTAATAATAGCTAGACAGGGCAGTAAATAGCTAGACACGGATAGTATATAGCTAGACATGGCAGGTATATAGCTACGACAGGGCTGGGTATATAGCAAGACTGGCAGTATATAGCTAGACATGGCTGGTATATAGCTATGACAGGCATGTATATAGCAGACAGTGCAGGTATAAAGCTATACATGGGCGGGTATATAGGCAGACATAGCGAGGATATAGGCAGACAGGGCAGGATATATCTAGACATGTCTGGTAATAGCTAACAGGGCAGTATATACTAGACAGGGCAGTATATAAGCTAGCCAGGGCTTTTTGTATAGCTAGACAGGGCAGGTATAAAGCTTTAGACATGGCTGGAATATAGCTATACAGGGCTGGTATCATAGCAGACAGGGCCTTGGTAAATAGCTAGACAGGGCAGGTATATAGCTAGACAGGCAGTATATAGCTAGACAGGGCTTTTGTATAGCTAGACAGGGCAATATCAATAGCTAGACAAGGGCTGGTATATAGCTAGGACAAGGGCTGTTATATAACCAGACAGGGCTGGTATATAGGCAGACCGGGCTGTATATACTAGACGATGGCAGTATCTAGCTTAGACAGGGCTGTGATATAGCTAACATGGCAGTAATATAGCTAGACGGGCTGTATATAGGTAGTAGGCAGGCAGGGCATGTATGTATTTATAAAACATTAATAAAAACAATACTATACCTGATGTCTTCTGCATCTTTTGTCTTCGGCCCCTGGCAGCAGTGTGCGGGACCGCGAGGGGTGGCGCGATGACTCATCCACATCGCAGCACTCTGCCCCGCGGCCCCCTGGGAGCTGAACAGACGGATCAGAAGTATCCAGCCTGGTTCAGCCTCGGCCGCTGCTTGCACTGCGCGGTGCATGCGACGGCCGTAATGGCTGCAAGTCTGGGTCCGGTTGACCCGGGCCAGCAGCCGTGAGGCAAGGGGCCCGTACAGTCCCCTGCCACAGGGGTCCGGACTCTGATGCGACCATTGCGGCCCTGTAATCTGCGCCACTGACCCCGGCTCCGGGACTTCGGGGGCTCTCGGGGGCCCACGGGAGGGAAACACTGGTCCCCCCCTCGGAGGTCAAATGCCCCGGTTGCCTGAGAGCAGTCCGGGCCTGAATGCCTGTCCCTGACAGGTTGTTGTGGAAGCACAGTCATGGAAGAACTAGGGACCTTCATTAGGCCCCTTACTAGCGTGAAAACAATAATATACCATAAGATTGCAATGAATGGGGGGAAGGCTCCAACAGGAGTCAAAAGGGGCAGAGCAACCATAGAACTACATTGGCCTAGATTTCACAGCAGGTGTCAGCAGTGTAACTGAACTGGCACCTTCCAGTTCTCATAGAGAACTATGGATTACGCCTTGTCCTCCCATGTCACTTATTGGCGGCGCTCACGTGCCGCAAGTAATGCATGTCTATGGATCCGGCAGGCTACACCCCCCATCCCCCTGCAGTAGTACACGAGCTCCCGAAACACACAATGTATTGTATTGCGGCACGTACAGTATGTGGCACATCGTGTGAACATACCCAAAGACATACATGTACATCATGCATCCTTAAGGGGTTAAACAAGTATCAACAAATTGTGCAAATCTGTTTTGTATTTCTATGAGGTCATATAACACACACATGCATTGCCGTGCACTTTTGACATCGTCATCATGAAAAAAATCAAATGTTGCTGAATTTTTTATGTAACATTTTTTTTAAAAAGTGAGGCTTATACAGTAATGTGCAAAATAAAAGCAGTCTCACATCAGTAATATGTTTAATTACTGTTTTTGTCTGAAAACATAATACAACATGGTCAAAAATTCAAAAGTAGGTGTAATGGGCAATCAACAGTTGTGACATGCAGGCTGCTAATCTGGTGTAACTGACATTTAATGAAAGCAGAGTGTTCATAAAATAGCAGTATGGACTTCAATTAGTGAGGTGTCACTTATAGCCTGTATTTAATGAAGGAAGCCAATGTTGTACCTACTATTTTTAACCCATTCTCAGGGAGAACAATGGGCCATTCCAGACATTGTACCAAAGAAGAAAGGACTTTGATCAAAAAGTTGATTGAAGTTGATATGGAGAAAACAATTGGCTGCTCAGCTAAAAAGATCCCCAATGCTTTAAAATGACAAAACCAGAAACACGTGGTAGGAAAAGGAATATAACCATCCGATGAAATTATAGAATGACAATGTCAGGAAACCTGTGCCCACTCGAGGGTCGATGGCCTGATCAGCGTTTGCAAATGCACACAGGAACATAGACCTACATTTTTGGAGACCGACCTGCAGGTCTGATGTAACTAAAATTGAACCTGTTAGCCATAATGACCATCGTCTACTTTTGGGAAGAAAAAGTAATAAGCTTGACAAGCCTAAGAACACCATCCCCTCTGTGAAACACAAGGGTGGCAGCATCATGTTGTGGGGATGTTTTGCTGCAGGAGGGAGTGCTGCACTTCACAAAATTGATGGCATCATGAGGAAAGAAGATTCATATAGTGCTCTGGAAAAATGAGAGAGGCGCTCTAATTGGTTGCTATGGGAAACAAAGTGAGTTTTAGACCTAGACAGTTTTCATACATCTGGCCCTATTAGTCAATACTGAAGCAACCATCTCTAAGACATCAGCCAGGAAGTTAAAGCTTGGCGGAATGGGTCTTCCAAATAGGACAATGAACCGAAGCATCACTGCCAAACTGGATTACAAAGTGGCATAAGGATAAGCAAGTCCAATGTTTTTGGAGTGCCTCACAAAACCCGATCTCATACTATCGAAAATGTATGGGCAAAAAGCTGAAAAGGCAGTAGCGAGCAAGGCCAAACCACAAACATGGCTCAGTTTACACCAGTTTCAGTCAGGAGGTAATAGGCCCCAAAATTTCTTACCAACCACAACATTTGATCCAAGTCATACAGTTTAAGGGTAAAGCCTACCACTACTAATGAAATGTATTAAAAACTTTTGACTTTTGCAGATATAAAAAGACTTAAAAATCTCTCTCTCATTCTGGGCATTCTGGCAAACATAAATAATTTTTTGTAATCCAATTGACAAAAATGGGTAAGTGTATATTTCTGATTTCATGTCAGATAATGAGAAAACCATGCATGTGTGTCTTTTTATGTAGTGCATATAAACTTCTGGTTTCAACTGTATGTATTAATTACTTTGTAAATTAGATTATTGAAAAAATAAATCAAGGAACATCCCTATCATCACATTCATTTTGTTGCCTGCAAATTACTCATTACAAGACATTACTAGGGTGTCCCTAATTACTTGTTCATTCTACTATTCTTTAATGTGATACACAGCAATATTGTAGGTGGTAAGTACCTATCATTAGCTTTACCTGATGTAACCCCTTTTGTCCAACCCATTTGAGGGTAAATCTATGCGTGCCCCCACTTTGCTGGAATGGAGTCCTGCTATTAATAAGGTCTGAGAACAATGAGTAATAGTGACAGGTCTAAATCTAACAAAGTAAAACAGCTGCAGATATAACCAAGTGATTCAGCAGAGATAAGGTATGTATTTTAGCTTGTTGTACAGGGTAGTACATGCTTACATGTGCTTCCTTAACGATTAGTACTGGAATATGCGTTTTTACAACCAGATTCTATATTCCTATCTGCAGCATGCACAGTGTCATGTTCTGTCTCATTCCTGCCTAGTTATATTAAGCAGGAAAAACAGTAGCATTGATACTTGCATATTATTGTCCCATAAAAGCAGTTCTAGAAAATGTGGAGCGCTGCAGCTGACAATGAAAGAATATCTCTTTACAGTTGTGCTCAAAAGTTTACATATCCCGGCAGAATTTTTGCTTTCTTGGCCTTTTTTCAGAGAATATAAATAACACAAAAAAAACATTTATTTTCCCACTCGTGGTTAGGTGGTTGGGTGAATCATATATTTCAAACTACTGTGTTTTTTTCATTTAACCCCTTACGACCTTGGAACGTATGGATAAACGTCCTGAGATCGCGCTAACTCCTAAAGCAGAGTTCGCGCGCTCGCGCGGGGTGTCAGCTGTATATTTAACAGCCGACATCCCGCAGCGTCGGCCCCGACCCGCGATCACTCCGGGGGGGGGGGGGGGGGGAGGGGGGCGGTTACCTTCTAATTATTGCGACCATCGGAGTCCCTATAAGTAAGAGAGACTTCAGTAGAGATATATTGCTCCTCTGCGTCTCTGTCCTCGGCAGTTACTAGCACGCTCGCGGGTCGATCCAATGTGCAGCTCCTGCCTTCTGACAGGCAAGCACGAGTGGCACAGATGCCTTCTGGGTTGTGCCTGTGAACTCACCGGACTAGTCCGGCCCAGCCCTGTGGGCAAAGCCGGCAACGTGACTGACAGTTTGACAAAGGAACCAGTGCACACAGCAACAAGCTGTGCAATAGATTCCTATGACATGAGATATCTAAAGATCTCTCATTCAAAATCCCCAATGGGGAACAGTAAAATAAAATTTGAAAAGAGTATAGAAAAGAAAGTGAAAAAAAGTGAAAAAACATGTAAAAACACAAACACGAAAAATAAAATAAAATACTGTACACCGCCCTTTTCCCCACACAAACGCCAAAGCACCCCAAAACAGATAAAAAATAAATAACGTACCCGTTATTTGGTATCGCCGCGTGCGTAACGACCTGCCCTATAAACTGTCAATGTAAGGGTTTACCTGTATGGTGAAGCGCCGTAAAAAAAAAAACAACAAAAAAAAACTATCACAGAATTAAGATTTTTGTTCATCCTGCAGCACATAAAAATGGAAATAAAAGTGATTCAAAAACGCTAATAAAACCGCCAACTTTGTAACAATTTAAAACGATTTCCCCCATTTTCATCCCGCAAAAAAAAATCTCCTAACATAGCACTGAAAAGGGGGGGAAAAAACGTTATGGCACTCAGAAGATAGCGATGTCAAAAGGGGGTATTCTTTATACACACTACAAACAGCAGGATTTTTTATTATTTTTTTTTGTTTTAAAAGTGCTAGTCAACATAAAAAAAAAATATGTAAATTGTTATCGCCATAATATCGTATCGACCCCACAGAGTAAAAGCGAACTAATTACGTGATACTGCACAGTGAGCTCTTTTAAAAATAAAAAACACTACTAGATTGCAGTATTTTCCTTCACTCTGCATCCAAAAAAACGGAATTAAAACTGATCAAAAAGTCTGCCCCCCCCAAAAATGATACCATAAAAACGTCAACTCATCCCGCAAAAAAACAAGCTGTATACAGCACCACACACAGAAAATAAAACATGTAATATGCTCTCAGACTCTGGCGATGCAAAAATGTGTTTTTCCAGTTTTGAATACAAGTGTTTTTTATAGTATAAAAGCAATAAAAAAATAAAAAAAAATACAAATTGGTATTTCTGTAATCGTATCGACCTGCCTGGCTAAAGCTAGCAAAGTCATATCTAACGCAGAGTGACCGCAATAAAAAATAAAAAACACTACCAGGATTGCTGTAGTTGTCAAAAAACGCCTCACAAAAACCTTAATAAAAAGTGAAGAGTTGTATGCACCCATAATGGTACCAATAACAGCATCAATTTCCCCCGCAAAAAACAAAGGCCCTACACAGCTCTGAACACGCAAAATAAAAAAGTTATGACTGTCAGAATAGGGAAAACATAAAAACGCAATTTTTTATAGACCCATTTCTATTGTGTAAAAGTAATGAAAACAAAAAAAAACTATATAAAAATTTATACCATTGCCATTGTATCGACCCCCATAGTAAAGTTATCACATCATAACACTGCACCGGTAAAATGCTGTAAAATTGAAACTCAAAAAACAATGAGAACTGACTTTTCTTCCCCCCCCCAATTTCATGGCCCAATGCTAAAAAAAAAAAACGATGGCACACCATGTGCACCCAAATGCACAATAACACCCCTAGATGAAGATCCAGAGGGGTGTTGAATCTAAAATGGGGAGACTTCTGGAAGGTTTCACCTGTTTCTGGAAACTTTAGTGGCTTTGCAAATGTTGTCATGGCCCCGCACCAAAATCTGCGTTTCAAAAGACAAATTGCGCTCCCTCCATGTACAGACCTGCAAGGCTCCCAAAAAACAACAGTTTACAGACCCACAAGAAGGTATTTTGCCGAACTTGGAAGAAATTGCTTTAACAAAGTATTTTGGGGTACTGTTATAAATATGAAACATTAAGCAAAAGTTGTCAGATTAATGGAAAATTTATTTTTAATTTTCACAGCCTAATGCAAAAAAAAAATTTGTGAATCAACCTGTGGGGTCCGATATACTCACAAAACACCTGTATATATACCTATAAGGGTTGTAGTTTTCCCAATATGGGGTCTTTTTAGGGGGTGTTTATTAAGGTTTTAGCATCTTAGGGCCTCTTTAAACCTGAAATGGCGCTAAATAAAATGCATTGAAAATGGAGACCCCAGAGTCCAGTAGGGTGCTCCCCTCCAATTCCTGGGCTTATGGTAGAGCCCAAATAATGCACTACGGACCACATATGGGATATTTCTAAAAACGGCAGACACATGGTGGGAAATGAAATATTACTTGGCATTTACCTAGTCACATTTACCGTATTCCAGGAATAATGGATAAATATTGAAAATCAGACAAAAATAGTGAAATATTAAATTCACCTCCACTTGCTTAATTCTGTGAAAAACCTAAAGGGTTAACAAACTTCCTAAACACTGTTGTAAATACTTTAAGTGTCTAGATTTCAATAGCTTCATTTAAGTGTTATTCTATCATGTGCAGACCCCCCAAAGCCACGTCAAACTGGACTGGTCCCTAAAAAAAAATGTATATTGTCATAATTTCTTGAAATGGGAGAAATTACTACTAAATTTCTAAGCCCCTAATGATATAAAAAAAAAAAGGACAATTAAAAAAATGATGAGCAACCTATAGTGGACCATATGGTAGATGCTATTATAAAATCTAATTTGTGGTGAATAATTATCTGTCTTGCATGCGCAGAAATTTTTTAACTTCAAAATTCATAGATTTTTTTCAAATTTTTCACAAAAAACAAGGATTGTATGGATAAAATTTTCTAATAACTTAAAGCACAATGTTCACACGAGAAAACAATCTCAGTAATTCACATGGATATTAGGTAAAAAGTGTCAAAAAGTTATTCTCACATAAAGTGACATTCCAGATATCCGAAAAATAAGGCTGTATCAGATAAGGCCAAAACTGGCTGGTTCCATAAGGGGTTAAATCATAAGACAACCAAAGAACAATCCAAATGCCCTGATCAAATTTTACAATACCTATGTGATTTTGTCATGATAAAATGCCCAGTTGACACAAAGGGATTGAAAGCTGCTAAGTAACATCCTACCTGTGACCTGTTTTTGCTTGTAATCAGTGTGTGGCTAAAAGCTGAGTAAGTTTTCTGATCCAGACGACTCATCGCAATATTTCATCCAGCCACGAGAACGTTTCTGGATTGTGAAAGCAAAGAATTGTCAATGGATCCACGGAAAAGGTAGTTGAGCAGTATAAAAAAGGAAAGGGATACAAAAAATATCCAGGAATTGATAATGTCAGCCAGCAGAGTTCAAACTGTGATTAACAATTGGAAAATCAGGGCTCTGTAAAACAAAACCACGTCTAAGTAACCAACAACACATTTCGCCACAACTGCCAGGACCAAATTTCGTCGGGAAAACAGAAGAAAAACCCACACATAACATCAGATGGAATACAGACTCTCCCGAAAACTAGTGGTGTGACATTTCAAGATGCACAGTAAGGAGGCACTTGAAGAAAAATGGCTGCATGGTCGAGTCGCCATAAAAATGCACAAAGTATCTCGCCAAACAAAACGCAAACAGCACAGAAACATGCCTCCAAAACTTCTGGAACAAGTAATTTTGAAGTGAAGAGACCAAATATCGAACTTTTTGGCCACAACCATAAACGTTATATTTGGAGAGGTGTCAATAAGGCTATGATGAAAGGAACACCATTTCCAACTGTAAAGCAACGGAGGTGGATCCCTGATGATTTTGGGATGTGGGAGCTACAAAGCACAGGAAAACTAGGTTCGCAAGTTGAAGGAAAGACGATGCGCACGTTATCCAAAATACTGGAGGCAATTTAGCACTCATCAGCCAGTAACGCTGCCACACGGGACGTACTTGGACTTCAACATGACAACGATCCAAAACACAAGGCCAAGTCAACCTGTGATTGGCTACAGCAGAATAAAGGTTGAAGGTTCTGGAGTGGCCATCTCAGTCTCCTGACCTCAAGCAGTGGCAGGGAGACCTCAAGCGCACAGGTCATGCAAGACAACCCCAGAATTTACAGTAACTGGAGGCTTTTTGCCAAGAAGAATGCATCTTTACCATATGAGAAAATAAAGAGCCCCAGCCACAACTACCACAAAAGACTTCAAGCTGTCATTGATGTTAAAGGTGGCAATACATGGTATTAAGAACTGGGGTATGTGAACTTTTGATCAGGGTCATTTGGATGTATTTGGTTGTCATTATGATTTAAAAGGAGAAAACACAGTAGTTAACAATAAATGGTATTCACGCAACCAGCAACTAACCATGAGTGGAAGAAAAATTACTTGTGTAGTCATTCATATTCACTGAAAAAAGGCCAAGAAAGCAAAAATTCTGCCAGGGTATGTAAACTTTTGAGCACAACTGTAAATGTTTTTTCTTCAGTTTTGCAGTGCGATTTTTTTCAACAACAGCTTTCAATTCCTATAATAAAAAAATTGAGTTCATGAAAAATAAGTTGATCAGGAAAATCGGCTATGCAATCCTGCTTTTCAAAAAAATTATTACTAACATGCAGTACCGCACTACATGAACTATTTCAGGAAACCCTTTGCTTTTGTGGGCCTCTTTTTCCCCTTGGGCACAGGGCACCTCCCGGGGGGCCCCCCTCCGGAGGCTGCCTGCCAGGAAAAATACAGCCACATTATGACTTTCCTGCCTGTCTGGGCACCGCGGGTCCTGCCTGCAGTTTACTCATTACAGGGGGAAGTGCCTTCCTACAGCCCCCCTGGCTTTGGTGTGTCGGGCAAGGAGCAGGGGGGGGGGGCGCCTGACACCCGGCCAGAGAGGAATAACGGGTCACAGCAGGCGCCCTCTCCCCAGTCTGGTTTTTGCCCCCCTGTGTGTCAGGGCAGGAGCAGGGGGGGGGGGGGCCTGACAGCACGGCAAAAAAAAAGGAGATAGAGTGCTCACATCAGGAAGGGAAAGCAACGCTCAAAGCAGGGAGCTCCTCACCATCAGTGCTGTGCCCCCTCCGGGCCTGCCCTCCTGTGGCAGTGCTTTTTCACAAAAGTCTACAAGCAAATCTTCCTGTCCTGACCCCCCCCCCCCCCCCCCCCCCTCCCCGGATGTACAGGTTAGACTCAGTGCGTCTGTGTGTGTGCATATTTGTGTGTAAATGTGTGTGATGTAGCAGAATGAAATGGCTGTATTTTGAAATGGCTGTGTAAAATGCACATTTTTGGGCAACATGCATGAAATTTTGCGTGCGAATGCCAAATTTCATGCGCCAAAAAAATGGGCTAGAACGCACCGATGTATGAACCTGCTCTACTGCGAGTCATAAATCAGGCGCATTCTAGCGTTTGGGGCGCCATTTCGGGCTCAGGTAAGCCACTTTGAAAGTGTTCTACCTGTTCCAGCTGTAATGTGCCTAGAAATGCCGCACTGAAGCTATAAATGTGTAGCTTTGTACGGTTCTAGTGCGCCCCGCCTCCCGCACGCCCCCCTGAGATCAGGCACATTACAAAAAGCCACAGGCATGATGTAATGTACCCCGGAGTGACATGCAGGAGATTTAAAAGTTTATGAATGGGACTGTGCCTGAAATCTGGCGTCGTTTCAGTCCGAAAACTGGCGCAGCCCTGTTCGCTCTATTTTTAAACCTGCCACATGCCTGTATCAGGCCCATTACAAAGCACCCGCGCCTGATTTCGGGGGTGAGCTGGAGGCGTCTCACTACAACCGTACGAAGCTGCACATTTTTAGCTTCAGTCGCAAATCTAGGCCATTACTCGGGAACAGGGAGAGAGGGTTTTTACCTGAGTCAAAAGTGTCTTTTTTGTAGCAGAAAGCTCTAAATCTATGACCCACAGTAAAACAGGTTCATAGATTCAGACGCATTCCATGCTACAAATGCATGCAAAAAAAAAAAAAACATACATGTCACCCTAAATACGCATCAAAAAGGTACCTACCCTGTCCCATTGTTTTCAATTTGAATACATGGCACAGTTCATATCGTGACCTGTGGTACATATTCCTATTGAAAACAATGGGACAATATGGTGCATGTGCTTACAGGCACAAATTTCAAATCAGTGTTTAGTTAAAAAAAAAAAAAAAAAAAAAAATAGGGTATGTTCACACAACATATTTGCAGGGCATACTTTGGGGCGTAATTGCACTGCAATGCGCCCGAAGTATGCCCTGCAAATACAGTAATATCATAGCAATCACCAAGAGCCACATGAAAACTGTCTAAATATAAAGGTTTCTTTGTTGTCCATAACAACTACTCAGAGTTCCCCTTTAATTTTTCCAGAGCACTATATGAAATGGGAGCTCTGATTGGTTGTTATGGGCAACAAAGCGAATTTTAGATCTAGACAGTTTTCATGTGGCCCCTAGTGCTCTAATTTCACAGCATATTCCCTGGTGCTTACTGTGGGAAAGTTAAGTTGAATGTAGGCCTGGCTGGAGCGTTGTGCGAAGTAAGCACTGGCCAGTGCGTACTTTCAACAGCAGGCGTACAGGGCCATGTAACTGTGTGTGACGCTATACGCTGTGTGAACTCAGTCTGTTAATTATTTACATGTTTTACTAACAGTGTCAGCGCCAGAACAGCACTGTTTCCTCGTCAGCAATTCCGTGATTGTAAGCAGAATTCCGACAAGGAAATGACGCTCGATGTTCCTGTGGGTGGTTGTGTTGGAGGGGGGCCCAGTGCAGAACTCTGCCCGGGGGCCCATAATGCAGTTAAGAGGGCCCTGGTGCTATGTATACTAATATACAGCATCTCTGCACAAACAGGTCCCAGGTCACTTCTCCACATAACTGTATAACCTGAAGATAAAGAATAAAGCCAAAAGGAAAGAGCAATATACTTATTAATAAACATGTAGAGTCAGGATTCACTGGCATTACACCTCAAGATAAGAGGTGCAGATTGTACATCCCCGCACTGTGCTCTCCACTAACCTTTACTTTTCTTTTTCCTAGGGCAGTGACTCGCTCCTATTACAGAAATGCTGCATGTGTTATTCTTCTGTTTGACCTCACTGCACATAAAACTTTTGAAAGCATCCAAACATGGTACCAGGAGGTGATAGAGCGAGCTCAGCCTCAACCTCTTCTTTTCTTACTACTTGGAACTAAAAGTGATATGCGTGGGCAGAGAAATGTTCTTCGGGAAGATGCACAGAGTTTGGCCGACTCCATAAGAGCACCATACCTAGAGACTTCTGCACGAACTGGCAGCAATGTTTCTGCTGCGCTCTCCCTTCTGTGCAGAGAACTGCTGACAGCTGCCAGACAGGAGAAATTGGCACTGGCGGAGCACAGCTCTGGAGGATGCTCACTAGTGGAGGAGAGATCACAGAAAAGAGTTTTATGTGCATGTTGAAAACACAAGTAAAGTCTGTGGCTGCCTGAAGACAAAAAGAAAACATCTCAATTTCTTCTTTCATAATGAAGCAAGAAAAGACCTGTCAGAATAACATTAATCTTTAATCAAACAAGCCCCTGTCTTTTATATATACAAAAGGTAATGACAGTTTAACATATTCCCTGCCAGAGGGTTTTGTAATGCAGGACTAATATAAAGCCAAGTCCCCATTACTAGACGTGTGGATTCATCTCCAAAATTAGGCTCTTCTCTGAAGAGGTGGTGCCTGCAATAGTTCCTGCAGGACGAAGCAGTCAAACTAGGAGTGTGCGTATTACAACCAAGTAGTCTACTTCTTCTGAGTCTTCTTTATTAAAGCCATTCTCTGTGAGAAACAAGAATAACACAGATTAACGTACTGATAAGGTGATTTGAACTGCCCCATAAACACAAACTAAAAAAAATAATCACTACTTGTGTCCACGACCTGTGCAAGGTAGCTCAGCCCCAGGTGAACAAGGCTGAGATGAAGTAACTAACAGCCACTAGACAAGAACTCGTCCAGTTTCCACTAGAAAGTAGCCATATTTTTCTGACCTCGTTCAAACTCTTTTAATATGGCTTAAGATTTAAAGGGAATGTGTTTTAAAAAAATGACTTCTTGTTTAACTCACATTTTTATGTTAAACTTTTTTTTTATTTTTTTTTATTGTCTATATCCCTTTCAATAGTTTTTAATAATTCTTTATGTTCCGTAGTTTTCACTATGGCCACTAGACCTAATAATAGTTTAACACTCCCTGTTCTGCAGAGAGAGATTTTCAATAGTCTTCATTATCAGTGAAAGCAGGGTTAGGCTGGGTCTACACAGAATATGACTAAATACCGTCGGAAATCCGACAATATTTTGTCATTGTTGGACTGAGGTTTTTGGCATATATTTGCGCAAAAGCCGCAGTCGGTTTTCGGATTTGCCGTCGGCCCTGTACAATCCGGCAGAATATACAACATGTTGCATATTTCACCTGATTTTTAACACGACAGTAAAAAAACACGCTGTATAGCCTACAGCACAGGTTTTCATCGCTGTCTATGCAGCACAGTGTACCGTCAGATTTTCAGTGGTTTCAAAATACTAAAACCAACGAAAATCCAATAGAAAACCTGTGCTGTGTAGACATATTCTTACACTGAAAGTGTATACCAATGTATACCAATGTGTATAGAAAGAGTATACCAATGTGTATAGACAATGCAAGATCCACCATTCACAATAGGAGATAGTCACAGTTCACCCTCTCCTCCTCGCTTTGCACACTGACTTCTTCCCAGGTCACAGAGCATGCCTAGAAAACTGTCCTATAGAAGTCAATGGGACTGATCCAGTCCACAGGCTTCTATGTGCATGAAGCTGTTATAATGCCTCTCTCTAAATGCCGTTAAAAGCAGTGCAGGCAAGAAAGATTTCCCCCACAATCATATACAGACGACTGAATTGAGAAATCTACAATCAGGAAATAAAACCAGCAAAGTCGAAAAGAATATGGATCAGGGTCTTATTTTAATTAGTAAAAAAAAAAGAAAAGGTGACCGATTCCTTTTAATGAAAATAGGGGTAAATATAAATGCGACATTGATAGGTTAAGTGTAGCAGGATGTTCCAATTATTTCAGCGTAACTGCCAATACATAAGTTAATTCCATATACAAATGTTCATTGATAAATACTTACATTTTAATTGATGAGTTACTTAAGAGATCATCAATAGTGAGTGATTTACCATTTTATAATTGTCCATACTATGTGTTGGGCTGAGGTACAAAACTGCACTATCCTTTCTGTTCTCTCAAATATACCAATACATCTTTTGTTTATGTCTTGACTGATGTCCATGGTTAAGCAATTGTGCTGTTCATGTAAACCATATATCTCCTTTGGTTCATTTCCAAATCAAATCTTTCCACACAGAGTAGAAATATCAAATTAGACATATCCTCATCTCCCTATGCCCTACAGAGTTTCCAATCTGGCTGTTTTCTCAGAACCTGCTTGTTTCCCCCATTCTTCAGGCTCCCATTTCCTGTGCAGGTTGTGGGCAGTTCTGCAGCCTTGAGTGATATCTCAGCTCTGTTCGCTCCTATTCCTAGCCACGCCTGTTAGAGGGACCTTAGTGATTGAGGGGTTTTGACAGCTGGTCACAAAGCTACAGAGCTCCAAAATTTGTCAGTAAGAAAGATAAACAAGCTCCTGTGCTTCGGATAAGATACAGCAGGGAGTGAGATCAAACTAGCCACTGCTAGGGCAAAGAGGTGGGGTGGATTGTGTAAACAAACAAAAGAGAAGAACTGCTTTACCTCTGAAATGAAGCAAAATCAGAACAGCAATGTATTTGATAGTGTTTATTTAGCTTTGCCTACATGTCTAAAACTAAAAAATTAGATGGAAATACCCCTTTACGTGGTTTATTGCCCTGCTCTTCTGGCTCAAACTATGCTGTCAGTGTATGTATGTCTGTGTCTATTAAATAGGTGGTGGCATACAAAGAATGTCAGTTTAGGCATGAAGTTTTTCCAAATTGGAAGACTCACCTTTAAAACATGGTCAGACATGTCATTAGGCAAGGTGACAAAGTAACGCTAGGAATTAGGGGCACCACACTCATTTGCCTTTAACATGCATCCATCTCCGAATTAAGAGGACTGGTGCGTGAAAGAGTGTACTAGGCCGTTCTTTGTAATGACTCGGAGTCACGGGCAAAGAACCCAACTAATGACTTCTTCTGTGTAGGTCAGATGTTTAAAGGGGTTTTGCCACCATGTAATGTTGACGTGGGAACCTCCAAAATGGGTATTTAATCACTTTTCTAAATATATGTGATTAAAAAAAGTGAAAACTCTGAGAGCTACAGCAGTTCTCAATCCCCCTTGGTTACCACAAAGCTTCCCCTAGTCGGGACCCAGGAGCTGAAAGGCCTCGCTTGCGTGAATCACTTCTTATCTGATGACAGGCAAAATGAATGGTCTTTTAAGGCACCGGGTAGCAATATGTTTTCTTTTGTATACAGAATAACTAGCTGTAGTGTTATTAGATCCCTGCTTTAACTGATGACAGAGAACATGAAGAAGCTTTCAAGCTGCTGTGTAGAATAGGTGTTCTCTTTTGTATACAGAATTCACAAGTTATAGTTTGATTATTTGAGTGAACATGTCACAGGATCCCCTTATGCAGTTCTGTCTCTTGCTGCGTGATTTGTTTACATTACATTAGCTTCTTAGCAGATAAGGTTTCTCCTGACAGTGCCGTCTATGAGGCTGTCTTGCTGTATTGAATCCACTGTTGTACTGTTTATTAGTTTACTTAAGTTTTGAGACACTCCCTTGGATTCCTCACTCCTCACTCCCCCTCCCTCTCTCCCCTGCAGCTTCATGACTCAGTGTGATTTGTTGACATTCTGCCTGGGCTGATAAGGAGAGGTAAGAATCTATCTCTCGGCAAATCCCCTTTAAGGGGAAAGAAAGAAAGGAAAGAAAAGAAAGTTAAGAAAGACAGTGGTGCTGACAGCAGCCACCAGATACTTTACCTGTTTATGAGCCTCAGTTGTGCACGCCTTTTTATAGGGCCTGATCTCTTCTGATCCAAATCCAGGAATCCACATGTTCCATTGTCTCTCTGGAATGGATAGACATGGTTATTGTCATATTTTACATTTTAATTTATAACAATGTTTTACAAGATATTTTTACTCTACCAAATTATAAGCAAAATATTCTCTAATCAAATACATTTTTAACTAGACTTGTGCTTGACACAGTGCACAGCATGTCACCAGAGGTCTACTTGTATAAGGGTAGCCATGTAAGGTTGCAAAGCCTACTGAACACATAAGAAAACTTTTGTCTGAAAGGTAGTGAACGTAACATTCTAGCTACCACTGAAAAATACATGTAATAAAAATCTTTTTTTGCCTCTAGGACTCAAAAGCTTATACACACACTACACAGATAAATAACTACATCTATCTATATTTGGTTTTAGTAAATGCACTTAGAATGATTACTGTGGAAAGTATGATGGTTACTATATTTTAAATTTTATTTTCCTCCCAATAGGTTTTCTTACAGATACGTAAGGCATGACTTTCTTTCTTGGGCAGAACTGAAAGCTCAAATTCCAAAGACTCTGGAAAGTTAGGCTATGTTCACACGGCTTATCCGTTGCGTAATTGCGGGGACGGATTTTGCCCGCAATTACGGCGTGTGCCGTGCAGCAGGGCTGGCAACTCGCCGGCCCAATAGACATTCATTATCCACGGCACGTATCCTGCCGTGAATAATTGACATGTCACTTTCTCCCCGCTCGTGAAATACGGTGAGCGGGGAGAGGAGACGGAATCCATAGTTCTCTATGAGAACTGTGGATTACCGTAATGACTGGGACGGATTTCAGCCGCATTTCGTGCAGTACGGCGCGAAATATGGAACGAAATCCGTCCCAAAATAAACCGTGTGAACATGGCCTTACTGTAGAATAGGGGAGACATACCTAGGTGTAGTTGAACGTCTTTAACTTCAAGTGTATTGGATTTACGGTGTCGGGCCAGCTGGCAGGCTGCAGAGACCACGCTCTCAATGAAATCGTCTGCGATTTGAAGGAGCATCAGTAGCAAAAGAAATTGCGGTATAATAAGAGAGGCACATTTACAATGGCAATTGTGCCACAATTCTGTTGCAAATGACACCAAAATGCTGGCATACATCCCTTACACCACATTTAGTTTAGACATTTTTGTGCTCCGTCCAACAAAAGTGGTGTAACTTTGTGGAAAGGTGTGTGGCTTCACAGGAAGGGGGCACTTGGGTGCGACACTGTGTACCAAAAAATGCAGTAAAAAGTTTTGTGCAATTGACACAAACTAAACCAACTAATAAAAGGCATAAAGTTAGACAAAAGTGTCAAATATGCACCAGATTTATCATACAGCATGAGCCACTGTTATAAATGTAGTGCATTTTAAGTCTAGGTATTAGACAGTATTAGTAAATGTGCCCCAAAGTGGCAGAAAATAGAAGTATGTGTTTGATCCTTTATCTCACCTCTTCCACATCTTCATCTAACTGCTCATTTGGATCCACTTCTCTCACTAAATCATGAAGCTTCTTTTTGGTTAGAACCTAAAAAGTGAACAACAAAAAGGATAAGAAATTTAAGAAAATCTAGACATTACTTTTACATGAAAAGAGAGAGAGAGATAGGAGAGATAGAGAGAGTGAGAGAGAGAGAGAGAGAACCTACTATATCCGAGCTCACTCATTCTGTAAAAGCTTAGGATATGAATTAAGCTTTTACCCATAAAGTTTATTTTAGGTTGTATATCAGCAGATATTACAATAATTGGTTGTCTTGCAACATCTCCCAAACAACCATTTATACATCAATCTAAGTGCCTATAATGAAGAAACTGAGTTACCAATTATTGACCCTCTTGGGAATAATTAAGGTCTCAAGGCATTTCCAGTATTGCTTATTAACAACTCACCTGGCAGACCAGAAATATTACGTATGCATTACACTAGCAAAGAAGCACAAGAAACTAACTCAGAATGAAAAACTAGGTCCATTAGGCAGATAATAAGCATAGACACCTCCTGTCCTGGAAACAGTAATATTTACAGAGCAGTTTTTCCCAGCAAACCATTAAGAGCCATTCTGAAAATAAAGGCAATGCGTTTCAGCAGGACTCTGGAATCAGTACATTCAGCAGTGAGAAATGTAAGGGCGAGGACACATGATATAGTTGCATCCACAACATGTCAAGGATCTCTAAGGGTGCTTTCACACAGTGCGCTTTTGGTGCGTTTTTTTGTGCAGGAAGGCATAGCAATTAATGCTATACATTGTTGCACAAAAAACACATTAAAAAAACGCATCAAAACCGCACCATGTGAAAGTACCCTTAGACCATGTTCACACGGCTTATTCTGGGACGTAATTCAGTCCGTAATTACGCGCCAAAGTGCGGCAATTACGGGCTGAATCCGTCCCAGTAACTACGGTAATGCACAGTTCTCATAGAGAACTATGCATTACGTCTCCTCTCCCTGAACGGCGAATCCGCCGGGCGGGGAGATAATTGACAGGTCACTTTCTCGCGGCGTATACGCGCCGCTAGCAATGATGGGCCGGCGAAGTGCCGGCCCCCCGCTCGTTCCCCCGCTCCCGCCCCCGGCCACACGGCGGAATTGCGGGGCGGAATTACAGTTGTGTTGCAGTTGTGTTTCATATGCATTATTTCACTTACAGTTTCTGCATTCAGAATGGTGCATTTACATAGCGTTTTACACCTGTCTTTTTTGTCAGTTATCCATTTGTTTTTTTCACTATAAAGTTGCAATTTGCAAATCTTGTCATTTGATGTAACTGTTATTTTTGATTAGTTAAATATTTTGCTTCCGCAATAACAAGGATCTACAGAACACAGTTCTTAACTTCTGCCTCCATTGCATGTGGTTCAGCTATCCATGAACAACGTGGTCATGATCTGCCTGCAGATGAACCAGTTAAACTAGGTGGCCAAAGCAGGAACATGAAGAAGACATTTTGAACGGTGTCATTACATTGCGTTTCTGTCATTAAAAAAACATTTGACTTGCAGCAGATACAAGCTGCAACGCAACTGCATCATGTGTTCTCACCCTTAGGTATGTTCACATGCCGTTTTTTTTTTTTTTTTTTAGATGGGTGTTGGGATCCATGTTCTGGACCCAAACACGCATCTAACAATGTGCAGTGTGATTTACATTAGTTTAAATGCATCAGCATTCAGACGTTTTACATGCGTCTTTCGAATCCGTTCAAAGAATTTACATGTCAATTCTTGATCCGTTTTACGCAGCAGACACCCTATTTAAAACTATAGGGTGCATTTCTGCTGTGCAGAAAACGCATCCAGACACGCACCACACTTTGGGAACGTCTTTGGATACATTTTATGCAGCGATTTTCAATCCGTTTTTCAGACTGAAAAACACAGTGTGAATAAACCCTTATTCTGAAGGTTAATATAACACAAGTTAAGGCAGCAGTACAATTATTTGGCAATTTAGAAGATATGTGAAGGAGGGCTGATTTTTGTGGATCTGAGGGAGATTCAGACTAACCTGGTTGGCATCTGGACTTGCACGTCCTCCTACTGCCGCTGTCCCAGCTACTTTGTTTCCTGGAGTATTGTTGGCCATGGTGGGCTCCTGCTTCACAGTGGCGGAGGCAGACATGGTGGTGGGAGAGGAAAAGCTGGACAGGTTGATGAGCGTGGATGCTCCGAATTGGTTCATAATCTGGAGCGCCTTCCCTCTTAGCTCACCCAGCCGGGATACGTCAGCACGTTGCTTTGGGGTATAGGGCCCAGGCCCAAGAAGCTGTGATGTGGAAAAAAGGGGAAAGAATTGTTATACGGGTTCTATGGATAATGAGCAAATCTGGGCTAAAACAGGAAGCTGAATACTAGTTTGATAGATCCAAATCTTAAATGTTCACGTCATAGAATAATGGGTCTTATTTATCAAAACTGTCTAAGGGCATGTTCACACAGCGTGTTGGATCCGTTTTTAGATGTGTGTGTTGGATCCGTGTTTCGGACCCTAAACTGACCCAAACGCATCTAAAATGTGTAGTGTGAATTACATTACTTTCAATGTAAAACATGCACCAGCGTTCAGACGAGTGATCACTGATGTGTGTTTTACATGCATCTTTCGGATCTGCTCAAAGAATGGACATGTCAATTCTTGATCCATTTGACGCAGCAGACGCCGTATTTAAAACTATAGAGTATGTTTCGCCTGCAGCCAAAACGCATCCAAACATGCACCTGCGTGTTGGATGCGTTCTTCGGATCCAACACGCTGTGTGAACATACCCTAAGAGTAAAGCTATCTTTGCTGTCCACAGCAACCAATCATAGCTCTGCTTTTATTTTGAAACTACTCTGAAAAAACGAAAGCCAAGTTCTGATTACGGTTATGTTCAAACAATCCCAAACCTGGCACAGTGCAAAGCAATGACCTAAGTCTGTTTGTTGTTCCCACTATCAACATGGGATCACAGTAGGATGAATTACCAAATATGAGTTTGGCTCTGATGTCTGTAGAGCCTTTTGTAGCCACAGTCAGAAAAATGCAGAACACTTTCGTCAATGTGATACCATCCATGTCCCATTGTAGGAAAACCCTGTTAAGTACCCAGAAGACAGTCCTGACCAGTATACATACTTTAGTTTTAGGGAGTATGGGAGGGTTCTGTTATGTTCTGGTAATAAGTTTTCTGTGGTTAAAAAAAAAAAAAAAAAATACAAGGGATCCGTGATTTGATAACAAGGGCAGAAGTCCCAACAATGGGCCATCCACAACAGCCAGTCAAAAAACCTCAAACAATAATTAAAAGGCACAAAGCCCCATCCCGACACGTTTCCCCCCTATTAGGGTTCACAGGGGTTCCTCAGGGGATAACTAAGGTGGCTATATCAAGAAATATATTTTTTTGAGCTTTGTATATGCACCCTTACACTCCCCAATCAAGATGCATTGCATTATTTTAGAAGTTTTTTGTCTCAAAGGATGGGGTCGTCCTTTTTGGGACGTATACTCTGTCCTATGTGAGGTAAGAGCATAGGGACCTTTATATAGGGACATACTGACATCAAGATTTGGAGTCTCTAATTTTTCTGATGGCGTGAGAAATTGCTCTTTTGAATCTGCTAACCGTGAGTAAAGACACACTGGTATTTCTTAAGGGCGCATCCACACGGCAGTGCACAAATACCTGCCGGTATTTGTCCTGTTTTGCGCCCGTCCCCACGGCCGCGGGGGGGGACGGCTTTTCTCCGCGAAGAGCCCTCCCCCCCTCCCATTGAGAAGCACATCTTCCGTCCGGAAACCGGACGGAAGATTGTGCTTCTACAATGTTTTGCCGCCGGACCGCCAGCGGCAAAACCCGTGCAGTGGGGACTGCTGCACGGGTTTTCCATAGAGCACCATTGTGCTCATTTTCGGCTAGTTTTTCAGGCGGTCGAAAACCCTTGCCGTGTGGACATGCCCTAATAGTTTTGGGTCTATGTACTATGTCTCTCTGAAGGTTAAGAAAACGTTTTGTGTAAAAAGCTGAGACTATAGAGTTTTATGTTAGTATCATAAAGAATTTATTATATAAGAATGTTTTAAAGAGTGTTTATTAAAAGTTATGTTTTAGTAGGGCCCTAAATTGTGTTCTTTTCTGTGAGTAACTATGAGGACTACAAACACAAGACTGACCTTGTGCAGGTATTCAAAGCGATTCTCCAGAAATAATCAACATTTTATAATGTTACAGGGTTTTCCTAGCTCTAGCTGTACTGTTGTGGAAAGAATGCCCTTTAAATGTACTAGAATTACATAAAGTCCTCTCAAATACATATAATGTTCGCCATGTAATCCATTATCAATCCAGTTTTGAGGCTGGTCTATCTAGTGTTTGTGTACGTTCAGTCATCATGTGACTCCTGCGCCCTAGCGGTGGTCACAAAACATTCAACTGACACCATTGCCAAGGCCACGGATTGGCTGCAATAGACATGACAACTAAAAGTAAACACCAATGAGCCCTCAGAAGCCTCAATGCTGGATCAGCAGCGGAATAAATGGTGAGCACATATTTTTTATGTGGAGCTGAACAACCTCTTTTTATGCATTTTGACAAAAACAAGGTTAACTGTATGGCCTCGTTCACACTGCTTATTTGTCCGCGGATTCTCGCCGTACTCCGCGCCGGATTTGCACTGCAGTACGGCGCCAATCCGTCGGAGTAATTACGGTAATCCACTGCTTTTATAGAGAACAGTGGATTCTGTCGCTGCTCCCCGCTCGGCGAATCCGCCGCGGGGGGAGAAAGTGACATGCACATTATTTACGGCGCGTACGCGCCGTAGATAATGACAGTCTATGGGGCCGGGGAGCGGCGCCGTCCCTTATTCACGCCGGATTTGCGAGCGCAATCTGGTTCACAAATCCGCCGTGAATAAGCCGTGTGAACACGGCCTAAATATCACATTATTCTTTCACACCTAAATAGGTGTTGTCCACTAACAAAAGACATTAATACTTACTGAGTTGTCCCCACCACTGCTGCTCCAGAGCTCGCTTCTGATCCACTTCTCATCACTTCCGGGTTCTTATCCCAAAGCGATGGAGAGGCAAATGGAGCACGAGTCTCTCCTCTGTGTTGGGCTGAGAACCCAAAGTCAAGAAAAGTGGATCATCAGTGAGCTCTGTAGCACCGGGGGCAGGTAGGTTAGTATCAAGGGTTTTTTCTGCAATATCATGCTTTTTTTTTGTCAACAACCCTTTAATGCAGTGTTTCTCGACTCCAGTCCTCACGCCCCACCAACAGGTCACGTTTTCAGGATATCCCACAGAATGCACTGACAATAATGATATCACCTGTGCAATACCGAGGAAATCCTGAAAACTTGGCCTGTTGGTGGGCCTTGAGGACTGGAGTTAAGAAACACTGCTTTAATGGAAGTAGACAACTGGCATATGGTGAAAATATTGCCCAGCACCTCTCACTCATGGATACCTTTATGAAATTTTGCATTAGACTGTAATATTTTATAACAAAACCCAGGTACACAAATCTCCCAAAAATAAGTTTATCCACACCATCTACATCTCGTTTACATACCCCCAGAAGTGAATACATCAAACTTCTCCATCCATATGCCAGTAAACATCTGAATCATAAAGGTGACACATATACTTATTAGGTGGAGGGTGGTAATTAGATGTAATGACAATAAGACAGCACACATCCTCTGTGCTTGGCAAGATGTGTTCATTACATGAAATAAAGTTCCATTATCTCTCTCAGAGGCTCTTCAGTAGGCGAGAGGGCAGTAAAGGTGCCCATAACCTTTAATGGAGATAAAGCCACTACGAGACTCACATGCCAGTTACTTATCTCTAAGAAAAAGGATTGGATATTGGAACTTCCTAGTGCATCTCAAAAAGTTAGAATATCATTGAAAATGTAATTGGCATCAGTAATGAGAAACCCATGTATTGAATAGACACAGGGCGATATATTTCAAGTGTTTATTTCCTGTAATGGGGATAATTATGGTGTAAAGCTAATAAAAACCCAAAATTCAGTATATCAGAAAATTAGAATAATGTATAAGACAAGTCGGAGAATTTAATTGTAATACAGAAATGTTGGCCAACTGAAAAGTATCTACAGTACATGCACTCAGTACTTTGTCTTTGGCATGGTTTACTCTATCAGTGCAGTGTGGCATGGAAGTGATCAGTCTGTGGCACTGCTGAGGTGCTATGGAAGCCCAGGTTGTCTTCAGTTTGGCTGCATTGTTAGGTCTGGAGTCGCTCATCTTCCTCATGACAATATCCCATATATTGTCTATGGGGTTTAGGTCAGGCAAGTTTGCTGGGCAATCAAGCACAGTGATGCCGGGGTTATTAAACCAGGTATTGGTACTTTTGGCAGTGTGGGCAGGTGCCAGGTGCTTCTGGAAAATGGAATCAGCATCTCCATAAAGCTTGTCAGCAGAGGAAAGCATGAAGTGCTATAAAAATTCCTCGTAGATGACGGCGCTGACCTTGAATTTGACAGAGTGGACCAACACCAGCAGATAACATGGCTCCCCAAACCATCATTGACTGTGGAAACGTCACATTGGACTTCAAGTAACTTGGATTGTGGCCTCTCTGCTCTTCCTGGACTTTGGGGCCTTGATTTTCCAAATGAAATGCAAAATTTACTTTCATCTAAAAACAGGACTTTGGACACTGAGTAACTGTCCAGTTCTTGTTATATCAGGTAGACACTTCTGATGGGGTCTCTGGGTCTTGACACAAGAAATGTGATACTTGCAGTCCATGCCATGTCCCAGATATATCTTTGTGTTGACTCTTGGAGTACAAATTCCAGCCGCAGTCCACAGTGAATCTCTCCGGAATTCTAGAATGATCTTTTCTTGACAATCCTTTGAAGGTTTTCTACCACACAGCCTTCCATTAATATGCTTTGATACAGCACTCTGAACAGCCAACTTCTTTAGGAATGATCTTTTGTGGCTTATGCTTATGGATGGTGTCAATGACAGTCTTCTGGACAACTGTCAGGTCAGCAGTCTTCCCCATTATTATGTAGCCTACTGAACCAGACTGAGGGACCATTTAAAGGCTTAGGAAACCTTCCCATGTGACACGATGAGTCAACAATATTGACCTCTCACATTATTCTAATTTTCTGATATACTGAATTCTGAGCTAATCATCCGCATTAAAAGAAATAAACACTTGAAATATATCACTGTGTGTAAGGAGTCCATACAATATATTGGTTTATCTATCTGACTTGAATTAGACAAAAATTTACTTTTCGAAGATATCCTAATTTTTTGAGATGCACTATTAATACGAATGATCCTTTTCCTCACAAACATCAACTGCCGGGGTAGATTCAAGAGAAATCCAAATCTACCCCCTACAATCTCTGTTGCCAAATAATCGCTTGAGCACACTAAGACCCAGCAAGACACATGTACAAATAAATAAGGGGTTGTCCACCTCCCCTTTTTAAATTATGTAGTAGAGGCTGGAAGGAAAAAAACGGTTCTGTTCGAGATTTTAATTGCTCATTTTATTTTGGATGATGTTTTGCTCTTGCATGCTTTCATAATATACAACTCTCTGTCCATATCTATCTATCCCTCTCAAGCTTCAAAATGACCTGCAGCGAATAGCCATGGATTGATGGGTCCCACTTTAGAGACTTGGAATAGAGGTACGTTCCTGCCTCTGCCTGTACCTACAGACCATTTTAATCTTATAGTACAGAGAATAAAGTTTGCTTTGTGCCGTTTTCTGGATACTATGTGATACTTCTATGTTCATTATTTCTCTTGAGTTTTCAAGAAACAACCTTAGACATGCTGCTCATTCCAACGATGCGACTCCAGGTCCTATCTGCTGGTCACCATTGCAGTATGTGATTAGCTGCAGTGGTTATGTGACAATGCTTGACACTGAAGTTCGGAGTCTTTACCTCTGAATGGAGATGTTGGGCAGTGTCATGATGTTATGTTCGGCTAAAGCTGGAAGGCCATAGTTTACAGGCGGAGAGGTCTGGGAGGAACATCGCTGGATTGAGCAGCGTGTCGGAGCAGAATGTTTTTTTCCCTAGCGCCAGCTAAATAATGCAACGTAAAAACAAGGGAGGTGGAAAGCCCCTTTAATTAGGTTAGTCTGAAAGACTTTCTAAGGGTATGTTCACACAGCATCCTGCGGCAAACCTGTGGGCCATTCACTTTCATTATCTCTGCCACATATACACTGGAGAGAAGTGACATGTCATTTCTTTCCCCCAGCGTTCTATACGCGGCAGGGAAGACCCCAGGTAATCATAGTTCTCTATGATTACCGTAATTACAGGACATATTTCGGGTGCATTGCAGCACAATTACGCCCCAAAATACGTCCAGAAGGAGGGCGTGTGAACATACCCTAACACTACGGCCACGCGGCAGTAACAAAATACCAGGTAGATTCTGATTAAGAATCCTGTCAGTATTTTATCATCTTTTGAAATATTTTGGGGGCCGGTTCTGTCTGCGTGTGCGGATTAGCCATCCCCCTTAACCATTTCATAGTACATGCTTTGCCCGAAAACTGTGTGGAAGATTGTGCATGTCCCAAGATTTTTTGGACGGTTTTCAGATTTGAAATCCGACTGTCAGAAAATCCAAGCTGTGCAGACTACAGCTCAGATTTTCTATCAAAATCTATGGGCATGGTTGACAGGCGGTTTTCAGATAAACCAAGCCATGTGGACGTACTCTACTGAGCCACAGAAATGTAAAACTTTCGGGGTTTTTGCTTGACATTTCAGAAGTTCTGAGCAGTTTACTTAGAAACCTTTTCATGACATCTCCACACTATTGTGAAGATGTGCTGCTGACTAGTGTTATGATTTGGTTAGTGGCCAATTCAGCCTGATCCAAACTTGTAAGCAATGGAGGCAAAATTGCGCGTTGTCACCAGCTGCCTGGATAAAGGCTGGAGAGTGGAGGGGAAATCATGTGACCAATCTCCAGCCTTTTTCCACACAGCTGGTAATATCACACCTCTATCGCTGGCAAATTCTCATCAGGCCGAACTGGCCCTACCCAAACCCAAAGTGCAACAGGGATGCCCACACTCATATTAAAGGGGTTTTGTAATGTTGACGTAGGATCCTCCAAAATGGGTATTTAATCACTGTTCTAAATGTAATGTTGACGTGGGATCCTCCAAAATAGGTATTTAATCACTTTTCTAAATATGTGATTACAAAAAGTGAAGCCTGTGAGAGCTACAGCATTGCTCAGTCCCCCTTAGTTACCTGAAAGTTTACATTAGACACAACCCGGACACTGACCGGAGTCGGGATCTGGCCGCGCGCTTGGTGTTTGCACTTCTTATCTGATTTACGGGAACATGAAGGAACTTGCAAGGGGCTGGGTAGAAAGTGCAGTGTATGAGTCCGTGTGCTGTATAGAGAATCCACTGGTTGTAATGTTATTATTTGAGTAAACTTTAGAGACGCTCCCTGCTTCCTCGCTCTCTGCTCACCCCCCACCCACCTCTCACCCCTGCAGCCTGTTTATGAGGCTGCATGCTTTGTTTATATTCTCTCCTGAGCAGATAAGAAATAAGGAACTCACTTCGTGGCAAAACCCCTTTAAGGACTAGTAATAGAGGTCTATAACCCCCAACATCAGAGGGGTTACAAAATCAGCACTAGATGGCAGATTACCAAGCTCAATGAAGATTTAGAGTAGGTCCATATCACCACAAGTTTCACTGCCCTTTCCAAAGATCCAGAACGTAACCTACATGGTGAGATGGTACTGTGCCAGCCCACAGAAAGCTGGCGGTGTAGCACTTTAAGATGAGGCATGGGTGTGGGCGCTAAACTCTTGCTTCTGTGCCATATATTTCTAGAGACTATTCCAGCCGGAGTGACGACCAGTCCCAGAATAAGGGCGTCCCTGCAGGAGAATATACATGGTGGTGGTATTAGCGGCCGCCTGCTTCATAGCACAGCAATTAGTAAATACACATGCTGGCACGGAGGTGGTTAATAGGGCTGTACGGCATAGGGATACCTGGTATCACTATACTGTGGGCTCATGCTCACACACGTCTACTTACAGCCAGCTGAGCATCTAGCTCTGTAATGACATCGCCCACGGCGGTGGGACCGCTGAGCACACACGTCATGGTCACCGGCCTTCTGTGGACAATAACAACATAAGATGTGTGCGTGTGAGCAAGAGAGAGACAGAGCAGGAAACATGGGCGCCCGGGGAAGGAGAGCATTAGAGTGTGGGGAGCCTACACTGACTAGGAGACAGCTCTCACCCTATTAAAGTCAATGGAGGGAGCAACCTGAAGGAAGCCAGACTAGGATTACCGCTCAGCCATACACCTTCCAGTAAGAAGCGATACACTGTGCAGACGCTCTCCCCGATGGGAACAGAACCAGTAAGATTACCCCTAACCCCACAGTCCACCAGCAGCTTAGCCACACGTGCAGCGCTCACTCCACTACCCAAAACAAACTTTATTCCTCTCACAAACGCCGCGGGAAGCACTATTAGCGGCACAGTACTACTACCCCCAACATCCAGCACGTACTGCACACTACAGGGCCAGCAAGCACAACGAAGCGTGCGGGCAACTGCGTCTTATCGCTCGGAGACCCGGGACACAAATAAACGCCGAACAGCGCGTTCTCACCTACTCCGCTTTCTCACCGACCGGAAATACGTCACCCTTTCGGCACTTCGCACATGCGCGGTGATCACTAAACCTTCCCCCTTTTTTTCCCTTCAATAACTTTATACATACACAGACAATCCTGGAAAGCGTAGTATGCATATTATTTACATATTATTACTTCCGTCCAATAACAAACGCTAGTTTGAACTACGTAAATGCTTTACAAACAAGGCACCACGTATCCGCCCATACGGCAGTTCCCATGATGCACCATTATTTGCATATATTTGAATACGGGAAATAAATAAAAGTTCGACAATGTATAACGTGTACTGCACATATATAAGAACGCATTGCACATTATATAAGATGTCCGGGCTATGTCCTGATTATACAGATGATTATATTGTATACAGTTGTCCTTGCCCTAAGCTAAACAGAAACATAGTAGAGGCTGACCTATACGTGGTGCTATGTTCCGATAAAAAGGGCTTGTGCCGTGCATGGCACATCACTGTTCCCTGCACAGGGGACGGTGGTGCGGAATCGATATCAAGAGATTTCGGAAGCATAATTTTTGTAACTAGGACTGCCTGTGATCGTTACTCCGGGCGTCCTTACTTTAAAGTACAAAGAATAGAACGAAGTATTAAGATGTGATGCATGTCACTGCACAAACTATGTACAGTATGTTGTTAACGAACGTGTTTAGAGAGTTAACTTTTAAGAATTTTTCTTTGGTTGACATCAAAGTTTTTTTTTCTCGCCTTCTCAAACCCATAACTTTTTTATTTTACCATTTCCATAGACGTATGAGGGCTTTTATTTTGCAGGACAAGATGTACTTTTCATTGGTGTTATTCATATTACCATGGAATATACTGGGAAATCACAAATAAATTCTAAGTGGGGCAAAATGTGGAAAAAACATACTTGCACCATGTTTGCAGGGTTTGTTTTTAGGGCGTTCACTTTCCGGTAAAAATGATGTGTTATCTGTATTCTACAGGTTGATACGCATCCAACAATACAAAACATGTATTATGTTTTGGTACCATAAAAAAAATTCCAAACATTTGTGGAAATTTGTGCTGCAGCGTTATATTCTGTGAGCACTAACTTTTTTGTACTAACACTTACAGATTTCTGTGAGGCTGCATTTTTTACGGGCTGAATCGCACATTTTATTTGTACTAGTTTGGAATACATGCTACATTTTTGATCAATTTTATTCTAATTTTTAGAAGATGTAAAAGGACCCAAAAAAAGAAATTTTTGTTTTTTTAAATTTTTTTTCTTCTACGGTGTTCAGCCAGGGGATGATGTTATTTTTAATAGATGGGATTTTTTCGGTCCGCAATCCCAAAATATGTGTAACTTTTTAAATTATTTTATTTATTTGTAAATTGGTGAAAGGCGGGTGATTTGAACTTTTAATTTTTTAAATTTTTTCAATAAAAACTTTTTTTTTTTTTTTTTATTTTCAACTCTGATTTTCCCCTGGGGCGCTTCCCCAAGGGGCACGATCGTTTCACACCTAATGATTGTTGACTAGGGTTCCCCAACATCCCAGCCGCGGACCGGCATCACGAAGTGGCGCATGCTTAGACGGTCCGCGGCCCCAGTTACACCTGATGCCGACCACCCAGACTAAAGTCGACGGGTGGTCGGTATCAGGTGTAACGGTCTGCGGACCAGGCTGGCTTTTTTAACGGGCCCGTACATCACAATGGCTGAAGGGGGCAATATCTTCTCAAGGCTACAGGGGGCTAATTTATCCCTTGGCTACAAGGGGGAAATATATTTTTTTTTTCCCTAATGGCTAAAAGGGGGGAATTAATTTTTTTAAATCATAAAGCTAAAGGAGGCATATTTTTTACCCCAAATTTGGTAAAAGGGGGGCATTACTTAGCACAAAAGGCACGGGGGGGCATATACTTAGCACTAATGGCTACAAGGGAGGCATATATTTATTCCTAATGGCTACAAGTGGGAATATATCTATTACTAATGGCTACAAGGGGGCATATATTTATCACTAATGGCTACGGGGCATGTACTTATCAATACAATGACTAAAGGGGGCCATTCTATTTCTAATATTAAAAGGGGGCATTATTTTCACAAAAGGGCTCGGGGCATATTTTTCAATACAAGACAACAGGGGGCATTTATATCTCTAAGATACAGCGGGGCATTTATTTAAAAAATTTTTTTTAAATATAAAAAGGGGGCATATATCTCTTTAATGACAGACTGTTACTATTTATTAATACATTTTAAAAGCTGATCAATTTTACTGCAGACCGTTTGTTCAGCTCTGTGGGTGAGCATTATCTTTATAAAATGACCCACAGAGGCAATCAGTCTGCAGCTAAAAAAAACTGGTTACCCCATACGTACCCCTAAAGAACGTTTTACATTTATTTGGGGGGTTTTTTTTGGTGTGATTCTAAACAACAACCTCCTCCCTAACCCCGCCCTAATAGCCCAAAACCCATAACCCCCCCCACTGGGGCCCTGGAAAAAATTTTCTTGCATAAAACAGGTCCTTAGTGGAAAAAAAGTTGGGGGCCACTGGTATAGGCAATGCATTAGGGTGTACCTATATAGCGGCTTCCCCACTTCCTGCCTGGGGCCCTAAAAGGGGGAAAAAGAAAACTGGCAGGATGGAAGCCCCAAAGGTTCCATGCCATTTCACGATGGGGCCCCGCGGGTTCACTGGTCCGATCGCAGTGAGGAATGGGGGGTGGAACTGTTTCTCATTTTTTTGACGCCGCAGCCATCTTTGCACAGCGTCCCAAGGGTTTTTTAAAAAGCGCGGGCGGGCGGGTGCCCCCCCCCCCCCGTAACCGCCGGGTATTAGCTGAAATGAGCAGCTGATGGACAGTGGCTATATAGTGGAAAAGCGCCGCGATCCCACTACAAAGCCCCTTAGAGAACCTGGGGTACTCTACGAGGGTAGTTTAAAGGGGGTTTAAACAAAAAAAACTAAGACCTTATGTACGAAAATGTCTAGCGTAAAGATTTTTGTTGCTTATAACAACCCAATCAGAGCTCATTTTCCCATTTAAGTGCTTGGATAAATAAAAGCTGGCGCTAGGGGTCTAGGGGCAACAAAGACAGTCTTATTCAAAGACAGTTTTCATACATCAGGCCCAAAGTGAGGGGGTAGGGACAGGATATCTGTGTTCTGTAGATTTTGTAATTATATCTTTAATTAATATTTTTGGGGTTTTTTTTTGCCTTGATTGCATTTTGGAAAAAATAATTTATTGGGTTCGGGAAATGTCACTCACCGGCCCACTTTTTAGGAACCATGAGTAACGGGTTGGACCCCTTTTCCCTTTCGAACTGCCTAAAATTCTTCTTTTGGCAAGATTAAAAAAGGTGTTTGAAACGATGCTCAATTGGTACAAGGGGCCCCAAAAGTCCCCAAAAGAAAAATTCCCCCCCCCGGGGACACCACCACCCCCACCCTGAACCATTGATAAAAGGGGATGGTCCATGCTTTCTGTTTTTTGACCCCAAAATTTCGACCCTACCACCCAAAAAGTCGCACAAAAAACGAGACTCATCAGACCGGGGCAAGTTTTTTCAATTTTCTACTGCCCAATTTCGATGAGTTGGGGGCAAATTGGGCCTCAGTTTCCTGTTTTAGCTGAAGGAGGGGCACCCGGTGTGGTCTTCGCTGCTGTAGCCCATCTGCCTCAAAGTTCGCCTATGTGGTTCAAGACTCTTCTCCCTCCCTTTGGTTGAAAGGGTGGCTTTTTGAGTCACTGTTGCCTTTCTATAGCTCAACCAGTCTGCCCTTTCCCCTTTGCTCTGGCATCACAGGCTTTTTCCGCCCACAGGACTGCCGCTACTGGTGTTTTTTTTTTTTTCGGACCATTCTCTTAAAACCCCCAAGGTGGTTGGGGGGTGAAAATCCCCGGAGATCAGCAGTTTCGAATCTCAACCAGCCCCTTTGGCACCCAAAACCAGCCAGGGGCAAAGGCCTCAAAACACCTTTCTTCCCCCTACTGATGGGGGTTTTAACTGCAGGGACTGTCTTTACCATGTCTACAGCCTAAAAAGCCTGGTTGCCGCCCTGTATTGGCTGATTAGAAATTAAGTGTTCGAGCAGTTGGCAGGTGTACCTAATAAAATGCCCGGGGAGTGTATGTAATGCCAGGCATTCGATAGACTACCTAGGCAATGTTAACAATCCCTGTCCTTCTCAGGCAAGGTATGAAATGGCTGTGTTGTTATCTACTTTGCCGAGGCATTCTATGCAATACCTAAAAGGCAAAGGGACAGAGTGTAGAATAGGCACTTCTTCCCACCAGAACCTTTTTCGCCCGTGCCGCTCTGCAGCAGAGCCTTCTTCCATTGATTGTGCTGGCCCATCTTCTGCTCTGTGAAGATGGCAGGAGAGGATGCAGGGTGCGTGAGCAAGAATCCCTGACCATTTAACACGCGACAATGATTCAACCAAGTACTAGCTCAAATGTGAGCCCACGCTGCCAAACAAATGTGTGGGGGTTGGTTTTTTGGTTGTGTCGAACAGAAGCCAACTACCAAAAGTTTGTTTGAACAGGTGTCAATACTGCTCCAATCTGGAACATTTCACACTTGGCCTAAAATCATACATGCCAACTCTCCCGTTTTTGGCGGGGGGGTCCCGCTATTTGGGGTCCCCTCCCGCGGGAGTTGGCATTCCTTTAAATGACCGCTAGTGCGCTACTCTGGCGCCGCCGGGCCGCTCCTACAGGCGGGTGAAGCGGCCGCTGCGCCCGCTTCACCCGCCCGAGTCTCGCTGTGCAGGGAGGAGGCAGGAGGATCGTTCCCTCCCCCCTTTCTCCCCCTGTATGTCCGCGCCGTGTGCGCTTTACATACAGGTCAGCGGCGCAGGGGAAGTGACCCGGGGCGTTTCCCCCTGCGGGGGGAGACGCGGCGGCTGCTCACTCATTATTGTGGTTTTAGTTTCGGGGGTCGGGAACGGGGAAACCCGGGCAGGGGGCATTTGGAAAGGGGTGGCATTTTAAAAAAATTATAAATTTAGGGTTTTTAAAAAATTACCTAAAATATGGGGGGCCTCCGGGCCGGGGGCAACCTATGGGGGACACTACCTGGAAAACAGAGGGGGTAAACATCTATCACGGGGGGCAACCCCGAAAGGGACATCTCCCTGGCAACAGAGGGGCACTCCCTGGAAAACAATGGGGGCACTACCTGGCCCTAACCCCCCAAAAGGGGGACCTCCCTGCTAACAAAGGGGGGGCACCTTACCTGGCTACAGAGGGGGCATCTACTTGGCTACAAGGGGGTTCTACCTGCCTGTAAGGGGCACTCCCTGCTTATGGGGGGTTACTACCTGGCTATAAGGGAAATCTACCGGGCTTTTTTCCCCAAAGCGTTATGCAGTTAGGGGGAGTGGGTGTGGCTTTTTTGAAGGGGCGTGGATCCCGACAAGATGGGCGTGTCCATGCAAAATTTTTTGGGGGAGCGCGCCCCCCAAAATCTCCTGCTTTTTCATTTTCAAAAGTTGGCAACTATGCCTAAAATGTACTTGGTCATTCTTTAAAATGCCTACATATTGTATAGAATGCCCAGGAAAAGTATGTAACAACGCAAGGAAAAGTCAGCAACGTATGCATTGCCTAGGTATTCTTTAGAATGCCGGCTTTCATACATTGCCGGTAACATATATATTATATATGAATCAGAATGAGAGCTTGTTTTTTGCGTCCTGCCAAAATGGGGAAGTGACTCTGTTGTATTTAATCTTTAGAGACAGGAATATATTCAAATGTATGAAAAATAATTTTAATGCTTATTGGATTTTGTGGTTTGAGCGGCAAGCCTTTTCATGAACTTCTATGCCTTAGACTAATGACCATTGCAGTTTTCAGAATTTAGAGCCTGCTGCACTGTACAGTCATGGCCAAAAGTTTTAAGAATGATACAAATGTTACTTTTTACAAAGTCTACTGCATCAGGTTTTATAATGGCAATTTGCATATACTCCAGAATGTTATAAAGAGTGATCAGTTAACAGCAAATTAATTGCAAAGTCAATAGTTGCCTAGAAAAATGAAACTTTTCCCCAAAACACATTTCAACTTCATTGCAGGCCTGCCTTAAAAGGACAGCTAACATCGTTTCAGTGGGTTGCTCCATTAAAAACAGGTGTGGGTGTTGATGAGGACAGGGCTGGAGATCAATCTGTCATGATTAAGTAAGAATCACACCACTGGGGCACTTTAAAAGGAGGTTGGTGCTTTGGCATCATTGTTTGTCTTATGTTAACCATGGTTATCTCTTAAAGAAACACGTGCAGTCATCATTGCACTGCACAAAACTGGCCTAACAGGGAAGAGTATCGCAGCTAGAAAGATTGCACCTCAGTCAACAATCTATCGCATCATCAAGGAATTCAAGGAGAGAGGTTCCATTGTTGCCAAAAAGGCTCCAGGGCGCCCAAGAAAAACCAGCAAGCGCCAGGACGTCTCTTAAAAGTGTTTCAGGTTCGGAATCGGGCTACCCGCAGGCAGAGCTTGCTCAGGAATGGCAGCAGGCAGGTGTGTGCATCTGCACGCACTGTGAGGCGGAGACTCATGGAGCAAGGCCTGGTGTCAAGGAGGGCAGCAAAAAAGCCACTTCCTCCAGAAAAAACATCAGGGACAGACTGATATTTGCCAAAGGTACAGGGGGTGGACTGCTGAGGAATGGGTAAAGTCATTTTCTCTGATTTAATTCCCTTTCCGAATGTTGGAACATCTGGAAAACAGCTTGTTCGGAGAAGACACGGGGAACGATACCACCCGTCTTGTCTCATGCCGACTGTAAAGCTCCGAAACCATTCATGTTGGGGTTGCTTCTCAGCCAAGGGAATCGGCTCTCTAACGTTTTTGCCTAAAAACACATCCATGAATAAAGAATGGTACCAGAATGTCCTCCAAGAGAACTTCTCCCAACCGTCCAAGAGCAGTTTGGTGATCAACAATGCCTTTTCCAGCATGAGGAGCACCTTGCCCTAAAGCAAAGGTGATAATAAATGGCTCAGGAACAAAAAAAATAGGATTTTGGGTCCATGGCCTGGAAACTCCCCAGATCTTTAATTCCATGAGAACTTGTGGTCAATCATCAAGAGACGGGTGGACAAACAAAAACCAACAAATTGTGACAAAATGCAAGCATTGATTGTGCAAGAATGGACTGCTATCAGTCAGGATTTGGTCCAGAAGTTGATTGTGAGCATGCCAGGGGGAAATTTCAGAGGTCCTGAAGAAGAAGGGTCAAACACTGCAAATATTGACTTTCTGCATTAACTCATTTACTGTCAATAAAAGCTTTTGTTAATCATAATATGATTGCCCCTTGTATTTCTGTATGTGATAAAAACACTGACAAACAAAATAAAAACCAGAGGGCAACGATCAGGGGAAAATATAATATTTGTGTCATTCTCAAAACTTTTGGCCATGACTGTATGTATGTACCAAGGAAATTGACCAACATGAATCTAGAGGTGCTTCCATATACCTAAATACCACAATCCATATAGGTAGTTGATGTAAAGAAACGGAACAAATGCAACATTGAAAACTACACTGCTCAGAATAAATAAAGGGAACACTAAAATCCCACATCCTAGATCTCAGTGAAGCAAATATTCCAGTTGCAATTCTTTATTCATTACATAGTGGAATGCATTGAGATTTGGAATGATACTCAAAATCAAAGTGGAAAATCAAATTTCAGGCTGATCCAACTTCAGTGGAAGTGCCTCAAGACAAGAAAATGAGGCTCAGTAATGTGTGTGGCCTCCTTGTGCCGGAATGACCTCCCTATAACGCATGGGCATGCTCCTGTGAGGCACGGATGTTCTCCTGAGGGATCTCCTCACAGATCTGGATTAAAGCATCAGTCAACTTCTGGACAGTCTGTGGTGCAACGTGGCGCTGGGTGATGGAACGATACATGATATCCCAGATGTGCTTGATTGGATTGAGGTCTGGGGAACAGACAGAACAGTCCATAGCATCAATGTCATCATCATGCAGGAACTGATGAAACACTTCAACCATGAGGCCTAACATTGTCATGCATCAGAAGGAACCCAGTACCCATTGAACTTGGTCTCAGAATGGGTCTGAGGATCTCATCCCGCGTTCCTAATGGCAGTTGGGGTACCTCTGGCTAGCACATGGAGGGCTATGAGACCCTTCAAAGATATGCGCCCCCCCCCCCCCACACCATTACTGACCCTCTGCTAAACTGGAGGATGTTGCAGGCAGCAGAAGGTTCTCTACAGCGTCTCCAGACTCTGTCACATGTGCTCAGTGTGACCCTGCTCTCATCCATGAAGAGCACTGGGGCGCCAATGTTGAATCTGCCAATCGCCCTGCACAGAGTTGGGCTGTAAGCACACTCCCGACAGGTGGATGTCAGGCCCTCATACCACCCCAGAGAGTCTGTTTCTGGCAGTTTGAGCAGACACATGGATATTAGTACCTTGCTGGAGGTCATTTTGCAGGGCTCTGGCCTTGCTCCTTCTGTTCCTACTTACACACAGGAGGAGGTAGGGGTCCTGCTGCTGGGTTGTTGCCCCTCTATGGCCTCCTTCACATGTCCTGGTGTACCGGTCTGTCTCCTGGTATCTGCTCCATGCTCTGGACACTGTGCTGACACAGCTAACCTTCTAGCCACAGCTCGCAATGAATGATGTGCCATCCTGGATGAGCTGCACTACCCCACCTCATGCTACTTCTAGGAGTGAGAGCAATGACTAAATGCAAAAGTGACCTAAACAACCGCCGAAGGATGAGACCAGAGACATGGTCTGTGGTCACCACCTGCAGAACCACTCTTTTATAGGGGTTGTCTTATTAATTATCATTTCTACCTGTTGTCTGTTCCACTTGCACAACAGCAGGAGAAACTGATTCACAATCGGTGCTGATTCATAACTGGACAGGTTGGTTTCACAGAAGTGTGATGACTTGGAGTTACATTGTGTTTATTAAGTGTTCCCTTTATTTTTCTGAGCAGTGTGTTATAACAAATGTGGTGAAGTGGGCATTATCCAAGGGTAGGTAGTAGCACCTACTGACTTATGGCACTGATACAGACTTTCATATTTAATTTTTGAGGTGTTCCCACAAAGTAAAGTCCACAGCAATGGTTTCTTTCAGCTAGCTGTGAGCTGACTGTGCATGAGAATAGGGTTCTGTATATAGCCAAGGAGCTCACATAGAAGTGAATGGGGAGGACGGCTGCCAGCACTGCCCTTCTTACTCTCATGCGCAGTCAGCTCACAGCTAGTTGAAAAAAACCTGTGCCTGGTTTATGGGGAAAACCCTTTTTAAAAAAAAACAAGCACATTCTGAAAGATTTTGTTCCACTTTTTCTTTAGTGGCATTTTACACATGGAGATTTATTTCAATTATGAATTATTTATCTGCCTGATTATATGTAAACCCAGAACAAGAAGAAGCATTCAGAGAAAAACTGACACTGTATTACGCCTAGTGGGATCATATGTAATTTTGTTGGCGGGGTAAAATGGGTGCCAGTTCCCGTGCGGGTAAAGATATTCAACTGCATCTTTTTCCTTTGGTCTTGGTGTTTAGTGTTGTGCACACCATGATTCCAAACAGCACAGTGACTGCTTTTCATCCTTTAAATAGGCAGACTGATATTTCAATTTAAGAACCGTGTGTAATTACAGAAACACCTTAGTTAAACATGTTCCTATTTAAAATTCTTTTTAGTCTTTTCCAGGGGGTTCCATTTTTGTCTAGGACAATGTTATTAGTTTTCCTTTTTTATTTTTTGGTTGAACCACAATTTTGATTTTCATTACTTGATTTTCATTACATTTATTATTACTTTTGACAATTTCAAGTTATTTCAGTGCCCATTGTGGATTTTACTTTCCTTAAAGGAGTTGTCTCCCCCGGGTTTCAAAGAAAAGCATGAAAGAAATTTTCTGTCACTTCCGGGTTATACTAATTTGCATAAGCTCCATGCTTGTACACACATTGGCTTTCGATGCTAATTTGATTAGATTGTTCTCAAAAATACTTGAAGGACTTCTTATTGATCCCAAAAAAAAGCCCCAATTACAGAGTGTTTACTTGAGATAAATCAAGTTTTTTTCTGTCGGGGCGCAGGGGGCCCTGATGACACTGCCCCCTGTGTTGACTCATCTTGTTTCTCATTGAAAAAACCCCCCCGGAGATTTTTTTACAGGTTTTTTGAGGGAACTAAAAATAGCCAGGGAGGAAATAAATTCACTTGTAATTCTTTGAAAAAAAAACATATTTTTTAAAAATTTTATTTTTTTAAATTTAAAAAAACCCCCCCAAAACAAACCCATTTTTTTTTCCTTTTCCTTTTTTTTTTTTAAATTTTATTTATTTTCTTACTTTGTTTGTAAAATGGCAAAAGGGGGATGTTTTGAACCTTTCCCCCCATGTTATTGTATGCCTCTTGTTTTTTTTTGACCACTAATTGAAATGGTCACTTGTACAGTTTACTGCAATCATAATATATTGCAGAGAAGAGTACAATAACGGCTCTCCTTTTTTACAAGGATAGTAGTAAACAAAGTAGCCTGGCCCCCTTCATAATACCTGTTTGCCATGACAACCTATTGGCACCCCCACGATCTGGTCACAAGGGACGGTGATAACGTACCGGGTAGATGATCAGGTATTGAAAAAAAAACCCTATGTAGGTGGTGTATAGGCGTCACTGGTAGTTAGGCAGGTATATTAGCAGGCCCCTATTAACAATATTAATTTGGGCATTACTTCATTAGTTTTTTTGTTTTATTTACTGGGCAACCCTCCTTGAGAAGGATCTGGGTGTAATTGTAGATCACAGATTACATAACAGCATGTAATGTCAATCAGCAGCCTCTAAGGCCTGCAGGATATGGTGTATTTTTAAAAGCGGAGGACTCCGGGACAAATGTAATAAAATGTGTGGAAAGCTTTGGAGCGCCCAAATTTGGGAATGCTCTAAAGGGGTTTTCTGCTACAAAGATTGGGTTTTTAAAATTTAAAGATCTTTTAAAAAAAAACAGCTTTTCAATATATGTTCATTTTCAATTCCACTGATTTTGAGCTAGCCCCCGTTAGTATTTTAAAATCGTTTTCAAATCCTATACACTGCCTGTTTATCCTTTTCTTATGGCTGTCAGGGCTGAATGACTCATCACCCTTTTAGACAGGTCGAGCAGAGGCCCCTCCCCCCAGAAAGCTTTGGGAGGCAGGGGGGGGAAAAGGGGGGCTCTGGCGTCTGTGTCTGTGTCCCGGATTAACCCCGGTGTGCCGCTTCTCCCCCTCTACACAGATAGATGTGAAGCAGTGACCCTGTCGTTACTAAAATCATGATATGTTTTTGGGAACTGGGGACCTATACTAATACTATACAGACAGGGGGCAGGGAAAACTTTATGTTTCCTGTATTAGTGACACATCCTGATATAGTAACACTCCCCTTTTTTTTGTTGCTGGAGATGGGGAGACTTGAAAGCAAAGCGGGGGATTGGAAACCCTTTGCACCTCTCTGCTTATTAGCAAACAGTTTCACATCATGATCAGCCCCTCCTGAAACAGACCTGGCAGGCACACACGGGGTAAAATCTGAGAAAAACCCCCCCCCCCCCCCCTGTAAAATTACGTGGGCCCCTGTTGCTGAGGGGGAGGGGGGAGGGGGAAAAGGCAAAACAGAAGACCAAAAGCACGCCCCTCATTTTCAACTTCCAGGGACACGACAGGCTAAAACTCTTTTAAGAAAAACCCCTTTTAATTTGGGCACCGGTTAAAAAAAGGGTGAATGGACTAGAAGAGTGCAAAACAAGCAACCAAAATAATAGGGGAATGGGGTCTTTTAGGGGAAAGGGTTAAAGGAATTAAACTTATTTTCTTGAGAAAAAAGGTAGGGGGAAAAATTTTAATTAAAGTAAATAAAGGCTAGACAAAATGTTGGGGAAAACCCCTTTAAAAATGGGGACATCCCTTCGTCAGAGAAAAAAGGTTTAAATTTTTCCATTCCCGCAAAAAAAGTTGTTATCACATGGACACACATAACAAATTCCTTGGTATAAACAGAACTCTAATTTAAAAAATTACCTTTTTTTTTAGGTACGCCACAACAGTGACAAAATTAGGGCCTTATTTTATCGTCTTTTGACAGTTTTGGGGGATGGTCCGGGCGGGTTTGCTGATTTACCAAACCCCTTAAAAAGAACCTGTACATTTGTTTTTGCCCCCCTGGTTTCTGGGGGATTTGGTTTCTGAAACATGGGTAATTTTCATTTTTTTACTTTTTTTTTCACTGCCTTATTGAAGTGGGTTTTGTCTAGATGAATTCAAAGGGCAATTTTTACCCTTGGAGATTTTACATATTGATAATTCCCTTTTCTATATGTGACCTCCCCCCCCTTATTTTTTTTACCCTATTTTTTTTTGGGAAATTAAATTGTAATGCGCCTCTTTGTATTTCAACTAGGAAATCTTTGTTTTTTGTGAGTTTTTAAAAATGATTTAAAAAAGGGTTTTTTGATATTATTGGGGGTGGATGAAGACTCCTTTTTTTTTTATTTTGTTAGTTTTATGTTTTGGGAGTATTCCATTGTTACGTTTTGGTTGTGTTTTTTTTGGGGGCCCTTTTTTGCAATAAAAAAAAAAGGATTTTTTATTAAAATCTTTGGGGGGGTTTAGTTTTCAAAAAATTTAAAACCGTTAAAAATCAACCCCAAAAAATCTTGCCAATTTTGGACATACTCTTAGAGAGAAATGTGTGTAATTTAACCACATATTTTCAGGTTTTTCTTCTTTGGTCCTTTTTTTTAATTTTATACTTTTTTAGTGTGTATTTTTAATGTGTATTTTCTGTGCACCCAACTGATGTGCTTTGCGTTAATATTTGTGTAGAAATTTCTCTTTTTTCGAAATTTCACCCTAGGGCCCCATGTATGATTAAAAATCAAAGGGCCAAAAATTTACTTGTTTCCCCTAGCAGCCAAAATAGAGTTTCCCCCTTTAATTTTTCCCCGGCCATTTGAAAAAGAGAGGGGCGCTTGATTGGTTGGGTAGGGCAACAAAGTTCCCTTTTTTGCCCCAGGGCAGTTTTTTTTAAAATTGGCCTTTTTTTTGTTTTGTTTTTTTGTAACCCCCCTTGACCCTCCAAATTTTTAAAATCATCTTCTGTACTTTCATTAAAAAAGCTGTACTCGGGGATCTGTTAATTTTCCCTTGAAACCCTTTGGGTGGGGGCAGCGTGCGCACATCCAACCACTGCCCAATTCAAATTCTTTGTCGCTGTGGGAGTACGGAAAGAAACTAAAAAAGGGGTTTTTCCAAAGAGGGGAAAATTTCCCCGGGCCGCTCGCCCAAAACCAAAGTGCATGTGAATAAGGGGGGTGGCATTTGCGCGATCCTCTCCATTCACTTTATGGGACTTCAGAAATTAAAGGAAATGTGCGCCCCAGCTACAGTTAGGGCCATATTTTTTGGACACTTACCAAATTTTGTTTTTTTTTTACCTTTTTTTTGAAGCAAGTTTTAGTTTTTACAATGGACTTTGGGATAAAGTCCAGACTTTCAGCTTTCATTTTAGGGGGGTCCACTTAAAATTTTGGGCCCGGGTTTAGGAGTTTCAGCTCTTTAACATGCCACCCTGTTTTTAAAGGGACCAAAAGTAATTGGCAAATTTTAAAAATTGTAAAAAAAAATGTTAATTTCTTTAAAGGGGTTTCCCCCCGGACAAAGGGTTTTTGGTCGGTTTTTTTAGACTGTCTGAAAAAACCGACAAGCACCCCTCTTCCATAGAATTTAATTTGAAAATCTGTCAGCAGTCCCAATGCACGGATTTTCCCCCGGAAAGGTTTTTTACACGACGGCGTAAAAGGGAAAAATTAGGCCTGTTTTCTTCTTTTGCCGGGGTTTTCCCGGGGAAAACTTGGGAAAAAGTGAGTGCAAAGGGGGGGGCAGCTTGAAACCCCATACCGCGATCAAAAACCGTCCCCCGCACGACAAAAAAAAAAACCAAATTTCCATGGGATTTCCCGTTTTGTATTTGGGGCTGTCCGTGTACAGAGCCTAAAACTTTGGGTTTAAAAGGGCCCTTTTTTGGGGAATTTACTGCCCGAAGCCTTGAACCTGGACATCACCAGACGCTGTGTTTTATTGCTCTAACAAGTCTTTACAGTAGCGGTTTTCAGCTGCTGTTTGTTTTTTGGCCTTTTTTGTCTGAAGTTTAGGTCTAACAAGTGAAATGCATGCTCCCAAATTTTTTTGGGATCAGGTGACGGGCCTGGTCATTTTAAAATATATTTTACTTCTTTTTCTTTTAAAAAAACTCTTGGGTTGCTTTGGCTTTTGTTTTTGGGCATTGGGCCCTCTGATTATGAAACGCCAACCAATCAAATTTTGGGTGATTTTGGGTGGGGTTTGGCTTAGTATGTCTCTGATACTCTCCGGGGGTGTAGGCGTAACAAAAATTTTCCAAAAAATTTCCATAAAGCAAGAAATGCATGAAAGTAAATTCAGAGGGTTTGCAAGCCACTTATAAACCCCAAGAATAAAAAGGCCAAAATTCCCAAATTTTTCTAAAAACCATCTAAAAAAAAACCAGCACAAATTCTGGAAGAACATTTTTGCAGGGTGAAAACCCAAAATCAACCTCTAACAAAAATGAAAGTAAAGAAAAAAATTTGGCAAAGGGGGTGGTACCCCCTCATGATCCCAAAAATACCACATTATCTGTAAAAAAACCCCGGGAGGAAATGCAATGACTTGGGGAAAAGCATGGTGCCAGTGGGGATTGGGTCCCCGTGTTTATTGATGTTTTGACACAGGACAGGGAAACAGCCGATGAATTCTGAGGTATTCAGAGGGCTTTTCTGTGTGCTCAAATCCAAACCAAATGATTGGTCCCGTGTTTCATAATACAAAATGGAAATTGCCCCCAAAAAATTAAAAGCCAAAGCCTTTTCCCGGAGTTTATTTTAAAACAAAGAAGTGGAATATTCGTGAATGGCCAAGTCAGTCACCTGATCTCAACCCAAGTGAGCATCTATTCCACTTGTTAAAGACTAAACTTCAGACAGAAAGGCCACAAACAAACAGCAACTGAAAACTGCTGCAGTAAAGGCCTGGCAGAGCATTAAAAAGGAGGAAACACAGTGTCTGGTGAAGTCCATGAGTTCAAGACTTCAGGCGTTCATTGCCAACAAAGGGTTTTCAACCAAGTGTTAGAAATTGAAATTTTATTTACAATTATTTAATTTGTCCAATTATCTTTAAAAACAGCGTGGCACATGTCAAGGAACTGAAACTCCTAAACTCTTCATCCAGTTTTAATGTGGATACCCTTAAATGAAAGCTGAAAGTCTGGACTTTATGTCCATTACATAACTATAACTTGAATATGTTTCAATAAACAAGTACCAACATTTTTTTCCAAATATATATGGCCCTAACTGTATATACAGAACTCCCATAAAAGAGAATAGAAAGAACAGTCAAAGTCCCGCCCCCCCTCCTACCATCATGGCGGCCAGGCCAGCACCGGCAATTTTACCTCTATTTTAGTCATCTGTGGGGGTCCCAGCAATCAGACATTTATCACCTATTCTATGGATAAGTGATGTCTTTTGGGTTACAACCCTTTTATATAAACCTGCAGTGTAAGGGCACTTTTCCCCATGGCTGATGTGGACACTGTATTCGGGTGTTTCCACACTCAAAAACAGGAAAAAAAGCCCCAAACCTCCCGGTTGTTTGAAATTGACCCTTTGGGAAAACAGCTTTTGTAGTTCCACACAAGAGTTTAGTGTCATGTCATTTCCCGAGGGTTTTAACGCGACAACCCCCATAAGAAAAAATGAAGACTTAAAAATCTTAGCGGGTCCGACTGCTTGTGTCCTGGCATTAATATGTAGGGGGTGTTTCAGAAAGAAAACAGTGGGGGGAAACCTGCCAAAAACCCTTATGAAAAGCTAAAAAATCAGCCTCCAAACAGCCATGTAAAAAAAACCCCAGGGGGACAGTTTTTCCCCCTGAGGACCACCCACAGCACCTCTCCCTCTATCAATGTATGTAGCACCGGACAGTCGCCAGCCTGAGGACCACCCACAGCACCTCTCCCTCTATCAATGTATGTAGCACCGGACAGTCGCCAGCCTGAGGACCACCCACAGCACCTCTCCCTCTTTTCAATGATGACACGGACAGTGCCAACCGAACCACCCACAGCCCCCCTCCTTTTTCAATTAGTAACCCGGCAGGCCCGCCCAGGACCACCCACGACCCTCCCCTTCAATGTATTACCCGGCGTTCCCCCCTGAGGCCACCCCCAGCACCCCCCCCTATATCAATGTATTACACCCCATTGCCACCTGGGGCCACCCACAGCACTTCCCCCTTATCAATGATTAGCACCGGCTTGCCGCCTGGGACCACCCACAGCACTCTCCCTTACAAATTATTAGCACGAAGTTCCACCTGAGAC
>JAODAL010020189.1:0-70104 GCA_025379985.1 Phyllomedusa bahiana | reverse complement strand
CGCAAGGAAATTACAAGTTTTACTCTTGTTGTTAGGTAGAAAACAGCCATTGTAACACGTAAAAAGCTCGTAGTTTTTGGTTGAAAATTCTTTTGCGCAATTTACATCGGGGGGATAATTTTGCTTGTTCTGCTGTTGGGGGCTAAAAAAAAATGTTTTTTTCACCCCCCAAAAAAGACTTTTTTCCTGTAGCAAATTAACAAGCGAATTTTAATTACAAGTTTTACTATTTTGTAGCGTAAAAAACGCTATTGTAAACGCAAAAAACTCGTAGTTTTTGGTTGCTCAATTGTTTTTGCGCATTTACACCCAGGGGTTTTTTTAACATTGTTTGCTGCTGGGGTGCTAAAAAAAAATGTTTATTTACCGCCAAAAAAGACTTTTTCCCCTGTACCCTAATTCACAAGCAAAAGGTTTAAAATTACAAGTTTTACTTTGTTGTGTAGCGTAAAAACATTCCATTGTAAATGCTGCAAAGCTCGTAGTTTTTGGTGCTCAATTCTTTTTCCAAATTTTACACCGGGGGTTAATTTAGCGTTGTTCTGCTGCTTGGTGACTAAAAAAAATGTTTTTTTCACCGCCAAAAAAAAAATTTTTTTCCTTTTAGCAAATTCACAAGCAAAGGTTAATTTAAAAATTTCTTTTGTTGTGTACGTAAAAACACGCCATTTAACACGCTACAAAGCCGTAGTTTTTGGCTGCTCAATTTTTTTCCCAAATTTTACATCGAGGGTTAATTAAGCATTTTTTCTGAGTTGACTCAGTAAAAGAAACTTGTTTTTCACCCCAAAGAAAAATTTCTGTGCAAAATTCATACCAAAGGGTTAATTAAAAGCCTGTTTGTGTTTTATATTCATAAAATCCCAAAGGTTTTTAAAACGCAGTAAAGTAAATTTTTCCCTGCCATTGTGGAGTGCAATTTATATCCAAGGGTTACCCAAGCTTTTTTAGGGGGTTAATTTTGGAGTAAAATACAGGGTGGTATTTTAAATATACAATATCTTCTAAAACAGTGTCTGAATTTTTAGAACAAAAGTAGTCAGACAGAGGGGGAGGCTCTTCACCTGCGAGTGCAGGGGCACAAACATTCCGGGCCCGGGTCGCAGCACAGCAAAGGGACGCGCAGCAGGGGGTCACTCGGTGAGGCCACAAATGCCGTGTCACTAGCGCCGTGGACTAAAACCCCAAGGGTTCTTGTTTGGTTGACAGGTCATCCACTTCCCCCCAGATGATATCTGAAAACCCCAGCCAAGAGTCGGGGGGAAACTCAACACAACCATTTTTGGCTGGCCGGGGCGAGTCAGCGGCCCTCCCTGTCCTCAACCCACCTTGTCCATCCGGGTTCCCTCACCCCACAGATCTACTTGGGGTCTGGCTCGCGCCACTATTACGAGAATGAAACAATTTGAGGGGGGGCCAAGCAGCTACTTGGCAGCGAAAATGGGGCCAAATCCCCTGGTTCTTGCAGTAGGCCAAAGAAAATGTGGAGAGTGGAAACGGAAGTCATGTTGTGTGGCCCCAGCCTCTGAAACCCAAAACCCGGTGATAGGACAACAATGAGTTTTAAAACACAAATAGATGATGATTACCAACCGCACTTGGACCGGGGAGGCAAGGGTTTCTCTTTGGGGAAAAGGGGCGCCCTTTTGGGCATCAGGCAGCGGCGCAGCCAGCAAGGGGGTTTGTGTGGCCGTGGTCAGCGGGGTAGCAGCAGTTAAGGTGGGACAAGGGGCCACGGGGAAAAAACCCCCGTTTCGCGGGTCCAAGAAAGTAGCGGCACAGGAGCCACGAGGGGGGCTTTTAAGTCACTCAGCGGGCGTTGGCTTTTTTAAAATCCGATACTCGGGGGTGTGGCAGTTCTTTGCTAAGACACCGGGAGGAGCCGAATATGGTAATGAGAATTTGTGGGCAGAAAAAGTGAAGCGTGGCCAGGGAGCAACATTGGCACCACGTCCCTGGTAAACCCCATGCGCGTCACCACCCGGGGCCCTGGGAAAAACGTGGTCAGAGGGGGGGTGGCCCATCCCCCGCCGCAGCAAGAGCAGCAGAAACACCCAATGACCCATGCCATGCCCCATCAACTCCACCACCTGTGCAGGGGGAGCTGTTTCTTTTTTGACATCACCCCCGGGTTCAGATGCCCTGCTCCCGCACCTGGGGGCCACAGCGAGAGGTGATTGCAAAGAGACAACATTAGCGTCAAAAAATCCAAGGTCAGAGCTGACCCTGTCCTGTCTAAGTTGTTGGTGCGCATCCCTCCCTTTCAAATGGGGAACTCTGCCCATTCAAAATTTAATGGGGGTTGTGCAAAACCAGATGGAGAGTTCCCCAAACCGTAACTCTTTTCCAAAAAAGGATACCCCGCACTTCATAAATAGTAGAACAAAAAGTGGGCCCTCCTTGAGTTTCGGGTTTTTTTTCCCAAGGGGCACGGCAGCGCGGGGCGTCTGGCTGTAACTATGTCCCGGGGCCCGTACATGTCCTTTACGGCCCACGGGGGGAAGTTCTTCCTCACGCACATCAAAAACTTGGACAGGAGAGCCGCTTTCTCCTCCACGTTGTCAAACTGCGGCTCCTGCGCCAATGTCCCCTCATTCTCCTCCCCCACCACCCCCATCTAGCCTCCACAATACTGCTCCATATACCACATGTGAGGGCACAGCGGGGTCACGCAGTTCACCCTGGGTTGCCTCGGCGAACGAAGTCCACAGGGGAGAACTGCCCCCCCATGCAGCAAGAAATCGATGTGTGGCTTTCTCCGCGCCAACTGAATCGGAAACCCTGGTGATGGACAAAAGGGAGTAACATGTGTCCGCCTTCACTGAGGGGGGGGGTGGGCCCTGCGCCCCCCATGGCCAGTGTTCAATCTGGTTTTGAAAAAGGGTTCCCCGAAGTCTTCCCCCGATTTCAGAAGTTCTGAAAATGTCCCGGAAACGGCATGCCTTCATCCATTTCACAAACCAGGAACACCTCCTCGGTTGCAGCGGCAAACCGGCCTCCCCCAAAAACACTCTGATACGATGTTTCCACCCGTTTTGGGAAATTTCCCGCCTGCACTTTTGGACCCACTGTATGAAAAGAAAAGCCATTAAAGATTTTTTGATGCTCCAGGCGCTATACTCCCCTGTGTAACTTTGATGTCAGCCATGGGAGCTCATGCGTGACTCCTGCCGTTGTTTAGGCCCTTCAAGGGCCCGTTAATTTTTCATGCCAGGGGCAACGCGATGAATAACGTCATTCCACGCTTCAGTCCGAACGATGCTGAAAAACTGTCGGGATAGGACTGGGGACCGGGGACTACCTTCTGGCCACATGAGCCGGGGGGATTTAAAAGGGGGGAGGAAGGAAAACATTGGGCAGAACATTGTCTGGGGAAATGATGGATTTTCTACCCCGGGAAAGAGAGGAGGAGGAGGGGGAGGGGCACTGGGAGGTAGATGGAGATGAGGAAGACAGGCGATGACCCGCAAGCACCATTGGGGTAACAGTGGAGTGGAGCAGGGGGCCCCTCGGAGTCACTTGTGCAGTGGCCCCAATCTATTTTCCTGGGTATGACAGCGAATAGTCAGATCCGGGGAAGGGGGGGTGACTTCTGCCTCCCACCCTTTGGACCTCGCTACCGTCCAAAAATTGGGGGCCTTTTTCCCCGCTATTGAGAGGGAGACAAACTCAAAAAATAGGAAAACCCCAGTCATTGGCCCCGGGCCCAGTGCGGCATCGCCCCTCCTCTGACAGGTCTGACCGGGGGGTTCTTCAGTGCTCACGTACTACTGCTGCCGCGGCTGCTGGGGGAAGGTGGGGGGGTAGGAGCAGTACCAGCTCCATCAGCAGCAGCATAAGTCTGGAGGCACTGATGAGCAGCTTCCTTCACCCGCCTAGTGAGGAGGGCAGTCGCAGCACAGCAGCAAGCAGCAGCAGGACCTGGAGCAGACCCTGAACCAACAGGTGGTGGCCTACTTGGACAGCATTCTGCCACCCCAGTTAGAAGATCCGCTGGACTAATGGGCAGCAAACTGGATGTGTGGCCACAACTTGCAGAGTTTGCAGTGGAGAAGCTGTCCTGCCCGGCCAGTAGTGTGGCATCAGAGCAGGTGTTCAGTGCGGCGGGGGTCATCGTTACCCAAGGGAGAACCCGCTTGTCCACGCGAAATGAGGAACGACTGACCTTGATCAAGAAGAATCAGGCGTGGATCGGCCAGGATTTCCACACACCAATGCCTTAGGCGTCAGACTACATCAGCCATGACGCCTCACCCAAACTGTGAGAAATGAGTCTGGGTTTCAAACTTCTGCATCAGCCACTATTCTGATGCCGCCACCGCCTGATGACACACATCTGCTGACAGTTTCACCATCTGCCACCAACCATCTTTGCCAGGGACTGGTATTGCCACCCACCTCCACACTCTGTCATTATGCCACTTTATGACCTCATGCTGCTGCTGCTGTTGCTGGTGCCGTGACATCCACACTGTGTCATTGTGCCACTCTCTGACCTCTTGGTGTTGCTCCTGCCGCCGTCACCTCCACTCTCTGTCATTGTGCAACTCTGTGGCCTACTCCAGTTTGTGGCACCTCCAGAGTGTGATTGTGCCACTTTCTGACCTCATGCTGCTGCATCCGTGACCTCCACTCTTGGTCTGTGTTCATCTCTGTGGACTACTGCAGTTTTCGCCACCTCCAGAATGTCACTGTGCCACTCTCTGACTTCATGTTGCTGCCACCGTCACCTCCACTATCTGTCATTGTGCCACTCTGTGGCCTACTCCTGTTTTTTCCACCTCCAGAATGTCATTGTGCCACTGTCTGACCTCATGCTGCTGCCGCCGTCACCTCCACTCTTTGTCATTGTGCCACTCTGTTGCCTACTACTGTTTTGACACCTCCAGAATGTCATTGTGCCACTGTCTGACCTCATGCTGCTGCTGCCGTCACCTCCACTCTCTGTCATTGTGCCACTCTGTGGCCTACTCCAGTTTTTGCCACCTCCAGAATGTCATTGTGCCACTCTCTGACCTCATGCTGCTGCCGCCGTCACCTCCACTCTCTGTCATTGTGCCACTCTGTGCCCTACTCTTGTTTTTGCCACCTCCAGAATGTCATTGTGTCACTGTCTGACCTCATGCTGCTGCTGCCGTGCCCTCCACACTGTGTCCTTGTGCCACTCACGGGCCTACTCCTGTTTTGGACACCTCCACAATGTCTTTGTGCCACTGTCTGACCTCATTCTGCTGCCTCCGTCACCTCCACTCTCTGTCATTGTGCCACTCTGTGGCCTGCTCCTGTTGTTGCCACCTCCAGAATGTCATTGTGCCACTGTCTGACCTCATGCTGCTGCTGCCGTGACCTACACACTGTGTCATTGTGCCACTGTCTGACCTCATGCTGCTGCTGTGGCTGCTGCCGTGACCTACACACTCTGTCTTTGTGCCACTCTGTGGCCTACTCCTGTTTTTGCCACCTCTAGAATGTCATTCTGCCACTGTCTGACCTCATGCTGCTGCTGTTGATGTCGTCAACTCCACACTGTGTCATTGTGCCACTCTGTGGCCTATTCCTGTTTTTGCCACCTCCAGAATGTCATTGTGCCACTCTCTGACCTCATGCTGTTCCTGCCGTCACTTCCACTCTCTGTCCTCGTGCCACTCTGTGGCCTACTTCTGTTTTGCCACCTACAGAATGTCATTGTGCCCCTGTCTGACCTCATGCTGCTGCCGCCGTCACCTCCACTCTCTGTCATTGTGCCACTCTGTGGCCTACTACTGTTTTGCCACCTCCAGAATGTCATTGTGCCACTGTCTGACCTCATGCTGCTGCCGCGGTCACCTCCACTCTCTGTCATTGTGCCACTCTGTGGCCTACTCCTGTTTTTGCCACCTCCAGAATGTCATTGTGCCACTGTCTGACCTCATGCTGTTGCTGTGGCTGTTGCCGTAACTTACACACTGTGTCATTGTGCCACTCTGTGGCCTACTCCTATTTTTGCCACCTCCAGAATGTCATTGTGCCACAGTCTGACCTCATGTTGCTGCTGTGGCTGCTGCTGTAACCTCCACAATTTGTCATTGTGCCACTCTGTGGCCTACTCCTGTTCTTGCCACCTCCAGAATGTCATTGTGCCACTGTCTGACCTCATGCTGCTGTGGCTGCTGCCGTAACCTACACACTGTGTCATTGTGCCACTCTGTGGCCTATTCCTGTTTTTGCCACCTCTAGAATGTCATTTTGCCACTGTCTGACCTCATGCTGCTGTGGCTGCCGCCGTCACCTCCACACTCTGTCACTGATGTTGCCACCTGAGCCCTCAGCTTGTTTTTTTCCAGCTGTCGCTGCCATGACTTTATCAGGCTACATTCCCCCTTTAGTTTTTTGTCAGTTTTGCCCTCTTAAGTGCCCAGGGAATTTTATAGTGAAGCGATTCTAAGAGCGGTGGCAGTCATGTGCGTGTCATACTAAAATACAACATTGTATGAATACCAAACTAAGCTCCCTCTGCATATTTAAGCATGGCACAATGTTCTACAGCACCCTACAGGCTCTGTGCAGCCTGGAAATAGTTGTTTTTTAACGCGATTAGTCCCAAAGTAATTCGGACCGAATTTATTTTTCTCGGGAAATTCGGTGAAGTGACCGAACCAAATTTTTGAGAATTTCGCCCATCTCTAGTCATAGTTACACAAAAATAGGCATCCATTAAAGCATAATAGGTGTGTCAATTAATCGCTAAAAAAAATCTATAAAAAGATAACTGTCCATTATAAAAATATATACCATTATTTGTGTGGTACGTGTACGTTTTTTCCTTTTAAAGAAGTATATATGGGCATTGTATATATCAATCTGTTTAAGATTTTGAGGTTTTAATTCAATGATAGCCTGTGAAGGGAAACATATATTTTTTCTAATGCTTTTGTAATGAAGTTTGTGGTGCAAAAACATTATTACACATATCAGATTAGCTGAACAGCAGAGATACTCCAAGATGGTGCCCGCTTCCTGTACCACTCCCCACTATGTGGCAGCATGGATCTGGGTGAAAACCATGTCCATAACTGGAGAACCAATCAACTAGTGCCACATTCCTGAAGAATGCAAGAAACAAAGGAACTTAACCACGCCCTGAAACCAGTTTGGAAAAATCCATTGTATTGTAATAAAGTCATTCATTCTGGGCCTGCTTCACAGAGGAGTATAGGTCACACCAGCGATCTGTGTTTTGGTGTCATTTGTTCACGCCGGCACTCAGTGTTCAATTTGGACAGCAGTAGTCACGCAGTATACTTCTGAACCCCAACAAGCCTGTAAGCTTAACTTCCATTGTGTGTAAAATATTAACAGGGGTTGTCTCACTACAAAAATTAACTTTCAACATGTAGGGAATAGTAAATGAAGATGTTTTCCAAATATATTGCTTTGCTTGGTTTTGTTGAGGAGATAAAAGTGATTTTTTTTTCAGTTCTCTGTGCACTTAGGTTTCACTAGGAACCAGCTCTGCTTTGCTCTTCCCTGCAGTTTGTTTCATGTGATAGCAGGGATAAAGTCATCACACGGGTTGGCATACAGAACTGCTTGAGAGCTTGAGTGTTATTTGATCCAACAAACAAGGAAGACTAATTACCTTTATTTAATTTGATCTTTGAAGCTTCTCTTGACTTTAGAAAAACATCTCCTGCTCTCATGTCAGAGTTATTAGCAAACCTTTGCATACAGAGCTGATATGCTAATCATCCACAGCCTGACCAGGAAGATACAGGATGGATGAATGAAAGCTGCTTTTGGCTCTGTGAAACAGTGTGGTGAGAAAACCCCTTTAAATGTTTCTAAGAGATACTATCCTAGAGTATCTCAGTAAAAATAACCCTATAACACAACATCAGCACGGCTTTATTAGGGATTGGTCCTGTCAAACTAATCTGATCAGGTTTTTGAGGAGGTAAGCTCCAAACTGGACCTAGGTAAGATTTTGAATGTTGTGTGCCTGGACTACTCACAAGCATCTGTTAGCAGGGCCATTCCTAGAGGCGGGCCAGGCGGGCAGTCGCCCGGGGCGCGACCACCAGAGGGGGGCGCCGTCCACACCGCTAGTCAGAAATAACAGGCCGGCGGCAACTCACTTTCAGGTCTCCATTATAACAGGGCAGTTGACAGGGAAGAGAGGACGGTAGGTTATCAGTTTATAAATGTTTTTTCCTTCTATGTAGATGCTGCTGCCACTTGTTGCAGCAGCGGTGAGGTGCTGTGCTGAGCTGCTGGCCTCCCGTTTATGGCCCAGAGAGATCTGAAGTACAGGAGAGCAGACGCTGTGCTGCTGCTGCTGCTGTGTACTTCTCACACTCTGAGCCGACCAGCAGCTGCAGTGTGCTGATGACGTATGAGCATATAGATGTCCCGCTTTCCCTCTCCTGAACAAGCTTCAAAGTTTCAGGTACAGGATGTATACAGTGGTTATTAGCTGAGGGGAGGTCATAGTGTTATTTTTAGTGGATCCACAGAAGGTTTGATCTTACTTACTTAGACCTGCTCAGTTCTTATATCACTATACTGTAAGGCTATGTTCACACGGCTTAAAATGGGAAGTAATTACGCGCGTGATTACGTCCGTAATTACGTCCCTAAATACGCCTAAAATAATGGTCAGGGGATATTCAATTGATTGCAATGTAAAATACGTCTCCTTGTTCACACGAGGCGTATTTACATGTCGTAATTACGCTGCGTTTTCACAGCGTAATTACGATCGCAAAATCAAGTCTCCTGTCAATTATTGAGCCGTATTTGCGACGTAATTACGCCTTCTATCCCCATAGAAAATAATGGGGAACGTATTTACGTCATGAAAATCAGTGCCACACTTTTGTGACGCGTAATTACGCTGCAAATACGTTCAGAGGCTCAAATAGAGTTCACAGTCTCTAGCCAAGACTGTCTGGTCTTGTATCAATTTTTGGGGAGGGACTATTTGCAGATAATATTCAGAATTAAGCCAGTGTCATGAACATAGAGGCAAGCAGCAGAATGACCAGCAGCATGTCCCGGGGAATTGCGCCATACCAATGCATGCGGCTAGATGTGGGTGCCCTCATATCGGAGGTAAGTTTTAATGCAGTGGCTATGTTCACATGGCATAAATGCAGGGTGTACAGTACACCCGCAATTATACCGTGTTGAGCTTTTTGCATGGAGGAGGGAGAGGGGGCTAGCAGGCAGCAGGCCACATTTTCATGCTATGTTTGCAATTTAGCTGAATTGTATGTGTAGTAGAACATGTATTTAGAAGCAGATTTCTAAATGTTAATGATTATTTAGTAAGTGACATGTCTCTACTGTGATTACATAAAAGTGTTATGAAATGTTTTTAATTAATGTAATTAAATATGAACTGTATGTAATGTGCATGTTAAGTAGTGACATGTCATTTACTTTAGGATTTTTTAGAAATGTGGATGTCATTTTTTTTATACTGTGCATTCTGCCATATGCTTGTTGTTTGCATTGTCATTACTTTTTTGTAAATAACAAGCATATTGGACCTCTACTTTTTTATGTGCATGTAATTTTTTCTATACGTGAAAATGCATGTAATTTTAGTACCCTAACATCAAAATATATTGCATTACCTGCAGTTAAATTTGCATATATCTGCTTGATGCTGCTGGTAATGCAATATGGTTTGAAAAATGTAGAAAAAAAAGTAAAACAAATATACTGCAGCATGTTTTTTAAATTGTAAATTGATTTATGTTTTTTTCAGGTTATGATAATTTCAAATAATATTTTAACATATTTGCATTGCACCACAAATCACGAACTTGGTTAGTGCTGTGGTATGTTCCCACGGCGTCTTTGGTCCATATGAAAATATGGTAACGTAATATGTACATGCATATTCCATATGCTATGAAAACATGACAACATTTATTCTCACGGACCAAAGACGCCGTGGGAACATACACACAGCACAAGTCAAATTTTAGCAATGTGTCGTTACTGCTAAGCAGTTTTTAAACAAAACGACTTTTTCAAAATTAATTCAATTTTATTGTTATAAAAATTCATCAGTATATTGAATATATTTTTTAAAATGGTTGTGGAGAAGACAGCAACAGCCGGAGTTGGCAGGATCTGTGTGCGGCAGAACCAGAAGTCCCCTTGTGGAGAAGACAGCAACAGCCGGAGTTGGCAGGATCTTCAATATCTTCAATATCTTAATATCTTCAAAGAAAAATATGGGTGCTGATGGTTCACTTTGAAAAATACTACTGTGTTTATTGGTTGCCTAGCAGAATACGCGACTGAATTACGGACGTAAATACGTGTGCAAATACGCGTGCAATAATTACATCCCCGAAGCGTTTTTCGGTCCAGTATTCCGGGAGCAGCACCGAACGTACTATGGACGTATTTTATGGACGTAATCACGCGGGTAATTACGTCCCATTTTAAGCCGTGTGAACATAGCCTTATCGTGAAATGCTGCTTCCTGCAGACTGATAGTGCTGTGCCCAGTCCCTGCCCTCTGCTGTGTAATGGGGCTAAACGGAGGAGAAGCTGCCCATAAGGCAAAGGATCAGATTAAAGGATGGGTAATGGTGATGATATGTAGTACTAAAGCCAAAAGGGATACAGTACTGTGCCGTAAAATGTGTGTACATTTGTAGATTTATAATTAAATGCATGTGTGCTTTGTATTTATGTAAATGTGTATGAATTCAATGTGTAACTATACATGCATGTGTGCAGTGTATATGGCTATTCATTTATGTAGTGTATAAATACATGTGTGTAGTGTGTGTTTGTATATCCATATGCATGACAGCCATCTATGCACATGGGCAGACAGTACACTGACATACAAATCAGTGTCAATGTGTTATTACATGTGTGCAGTATGTATAAATGTGTGCTGTGCCTCTACAGTGTATAAGGGTATGTTCACATGATGTACAGTGGCGTGTATCTGTGTGCACTGCTATACACCTGTTGTGGGAAGGAATGCACTGGCCAGCACATACTTCACACAGCAATCTCATTGATGTTCACTTTCAAGCGCCAGAAAAAACGGACATATCACTTCTTTCTCCCAGCGCTCAGTATGTGTTGGGGAAAACACTGTAAAATCATAGCACTCATTTGCGAACCGTACTTTGGGCGCATTGCAGAACAATTACACCCCAAAGTATGGCCCACAAATATGGCATATGAACATACCCTAACTTACAGGTATTCACAGGTAAATACACTGTATTTGGCTGTAATCTTTAACTACAAATTTAGTGCATGAAGATCCTGACCTATACTGCCTTTGGTTATGAAATCTTTTTAAATCTTTGGGTATGACAGTGAAAATGCTTATTTGACACAACAAACATTACTTTTCTTGTATTGCCTGTATTTGCAGGAGTTCTTGAATGACACTTACATTCGTGAGTGCCTGAATTAGGGAGGAAACAATTATTTTCACAAAAAACTGCATAACATTTTTATGTGGGTACAGTATTACATCACATAACTTTGTGTAATTCAGTCACTATGAGGTGATATGTGTTCATGGTGTTGTGGTACTATTCAGTCACTATGTGGTGATGATATGTAGTCATGGTGTGATAGTATTATTCAGTTGCTATGTAGTGGTGATATTTGGTCATAGTGTGGTGGTATTATTCAGTCACTGTGGTGATGATATGTGGTTATGGTGTAGCGGTATTATTCAGTCTCTGTAGTGATGATATATGGTCATGGTGTTGTAGTATGAAGTAGTCACTATGTGGTGATGATATATTGTCATGGTGTGGCAGTATTCATCTTAGTGGGATTATTGATAATATTAGTCTTAGGAGTGTGGTTTTGTATATTGGTGTTTGTTAATTGTGTGACTATAGTATAGTAGTTTTATACATAGAACATTGTGTTGTACCTTCTTGTATATTGAGTCACTGGTTAATGGTCATGCAGTGTGTTGTAGCGTGGCACAACATGCTAACGGAAGGGGGGGACGGGGGGGACAAATTTCTTCATTCCGCCCTGAGTGCAATTTAGCCTAGGAACGGCCCTGTCTGTTAGTGTGCTACATATGAAATTGGTGCAAAAACTAAAAATGGTGGAACTAGGTGAAAATATATGTAAATGGGTTCACAACTGGCTTATTAATAGGAAACAGAGGGTGATTATCAATGGAAAATACTCTGAGTGAGTCAGAGTTACTAGTGGGATATAACAGGATTCAGTATAGGGTCCTCTTTTTCAGTATATTTGTTAATGACCTGACTTACAGAGAATTGCAATATTTGCCGATGATGCAATAATAATCGACACAGAGGAGGATAATAGGATATTTCAGAGGAATTTAGGGAAGTTAGAGGCTTAGGCAGAGAAATATCAAATTAAGTTTAATATGGATAATGTAAGGTCATGCACTTGGGCCGAGGAAACAAAAATGCATTTTTGTAATAAATAGCATCATACTGTGTAAAATTATTCCTGAAAAAAAACAGCAGATAGTAATCTTAAATTCAGTGAATGCAATATTGCCTCTATACAAATCACTAAGGAGGCCACACAATAATAATAATAATAAGAATAATAATAATAATAATAATCTTTATATAGCGCCAACATATTCCGCAGCACTTTACAATGTAGAGGGTATATGTACAGACATGGAATATTGTATATAGTTTTTGGCACCCTTGTATAAGAAGGACACAGCTGAGCTAGAGTGGGTGCAGAGGAGGGTGACCAAGCTGGATAAGGGAATGGGGGGTTTGCAGTACCAAGCTGGCAAGCAAACTTGGGGTTATTCAACTTGAAATTACAGGGAATTTACATACTAAGTACAGATATGTGAAAGGACAGTATACAAACCTCTTTCCTGACTTTTTTTTACACCAAGGCAATGTCCGATAGGAGTGCCTAGGGCACACCAGTGGAATTTCATTCTGGGGGCCAACCTGTGGAGTTGATTCTGGGGGCACACCTTACAGCTATTCTACATTCCTCTTATACTCTGGTTCCTGCTTTTTACCTCTTTCTCTCTGCCTCCCGTAAGGATATTTATGCAATTCAAGAAACTCCAGGTCCGTCATGCTCAGGGTCCCATCAGGTATTTACCATGTGAGCAAGTCCGATTCTGCACCTAGGTCTGTACAATGACAAGGAGGCATCCTCTATTTCTAGAGCAAACGAGGATTCTTTACTATAAGAGTGGTGAGACTAAGGAACTTACTGCCACAAGAGGTTGTGATAGTGGATTTATTGATAAAGTTCAAAAAGGTTTGGATGCCTTTATTAAAAAATATAATATTACAGGTTACAGGAACTAGAATCTGGAGATAGGATATTGATCCAGGGATTAATTTGATGTTTATATGTGGAGTCAGGAAGGAATTTTTACATACCTTGAACCATATCTTTTAGCTTTTAATTCTCCTGCATCCATTCTGGTTAACAACTTATAAAATAGCAGGAATCTATGATCTTCCCATGCCGTCAGCTCTCTGTTTACTTATGCAGCCTTGTCTGAAAAATGGATGCATGACTGTCAAATGTTTTTGCCCAGCATCACTATGATATTAACCTCACACTTGATGCATAGATCATATGAGTCCAAGTTTGGTATGCTGCATCAAATAGGTCAAGACTCCTTTTTTTCTGGTTCTGTGATCCAGTTATAATTTTATTAACTGAGTCTTTAGAATCGTAGACACCAGCTTAATCCTTTGCTCATACATACTAACTATAAGACTAAAATTACTGACAGGTGAAATAATAAACATTAAGGGCGACATGTATGAATCTCGCCACGTCGGGGCGCACCTTTCCGCCGGTTTTCCGGCGAAATCTGCGCCTGATTTATGTCGGCGTCGGGGCGCGCTCATACATTCCATGTAAAGTCTACCGCGCCTCGCCAGTGTGTGAGGCGCAGTGCGGGATTTAGGCGCAGTGTGGCGCTGCGCCTATGATTCGCCGCCCGAGGTAGTGCACTCATACATGCGGGCAAAAGTCTGCCGCGCCTCGCCTGTGTGGGGGGCGCAGTGCGGGGACTGAGGCGCAGTGCGGGGCTACGCCTAATATTCGCCATCAGAGGAGGTGCGCTCATACCTGTGGGGAAAAGTTCCCTTCGCCCCGCACAGTGTGGGGACATGGATGCAGTGCGGGACTTAGGCGCAGAAGGGACTGCGCCAAAAATCTGTTCTGATGAGAGACAGGCTGGAAAACAGCGAGAAATCATTCCACATGTCGGTGCGGTGTATGAATCAAAAATCGCCTTTATAACGGCATTCAACATTCTCAGAAAAGAGCTGAAACCTAAAAAATAAAAAATACATTATTATTATTATTATTATTATTTATTTTAAAGCGCCATTGATTCCAGGGCGCTGTACATACATTACATAAGTCAAACGAGTACAGTGATAAGGGATAATGACAATTGGGCACGCCCAGAGCGAGAGACAACCCTACCCGCGAGGGACTTACAATCTACAAGGAGGGGGGAAAGAGACAGGAGGTGAGGGGCAGACTGTCTGTGGAGGAAGTAGTGATAAGTTTAGTGAAGGTTATAGGCAAGCCTGAAGAAATGGGTTTTCAGGTTGCTTTTGAAGCTGGTGAAAGTGGAGGAGAGTCTGATGTGTTGGGGCAGTGAGTTCCAGAGTGTGGGTGAAGCACGGGAGAAGTCTTGGTACATAAAACAAAATCACTTTCCAATATCCTAATTCAAGAATTAGGATATTGGAAATTGCCGGGAAATACAGTAATTCAAATTCTGAAAGCTATTCTCATTGGTCGGCAGAAACCGGCCAATCAGAATAGGAGCGACAGAGAACCATTAAAACCTTATGGAGAACTATTGACCAATCAGAATCAAAGGCTGGACAGTTCAAAATACAGTAAAAATGCAGAAAAGAGCTGATTGGCTGAGCTAGCGGGGGCTTGGCTTTCTCGGGCAATCAGAATAGGTGCGACAGGGACCCATTATAGCCTATGGAGAAGTTTAAACCAATCAAAATCAAAGGCGGGACAGTTCAAAATACAGTAAAAATGCAGAAAAGAGCTGATTGGTTGAGCTAGTGGTGGCTTGGCTATCCCAGCCAATCAGAGCGCGAGCTACTTCTCCCATTGTAGTCTATGGAGAGATCAGCGCAATGCAATCTCGGCTCTCAGCGCCGTGCGAAATGGAGTATGATAAAAAAATAACATTTTTATTAGTTGTAAAATATTCTCTGAAAAAGAGCTCAAACATTCTACAAACATAAATCAATTCTATCCCGAACAACGCGTTTGTCGGCGAGACCGGCGCTACATAAGGAATTGCAATAGAAAGAATTGCCGGGAAATACAGTAATTCAAAATTGGTATGCTATTCTGATTGGTCGGCATAAACCAGCCAATCAGAATAGGAGCGACAAAGACCCATTATAAGCTATGGAGGAGAATTGTCCAATCAGAATAGGAGCGACAAAGACCCATTATAAGCTATGGAGGAGAATTGACCAATCAGAATAGGAGCGACAAAGACCCATTATATCCTATGGAGAAGTTTGAACCAATTAAAATCAAAGGCGGACAGTTCAAAATACAGTAAAAAATGAAGAAAAGAGCTGATTGGTTGAGCTAGCGGGGGCTTGGCTATCCCAGCCAATCAGAGCGCGAGCTACTTCTCCCATTGTAGTCCATGGAGAGATCGGCGCAATGCAATCTCGGCGCTCAGCGCCGTGCGGCATGGATTATGAATAAAAAAATCATTTTTATTAAGTGTAAATCATTATCAGATAAAGCGCTGAAACCTTCTATAAAAATAAAGCAGTTAAATCCCTAACAATGCGTTTGTCGCCGAGACCGGCGCTACATAGGGAATTGCAATAGAGAGAATTGCCAGGAAATACAGTAATTCAAATTGTTTAAGCTATTCTTATTGGTCGGGATAAACCAGCCAATCAGAATAGGAGCGACAGTGGCCCATTCTAACCTAAGGAGGAGAATTGACCAATCAGAATAGGAGCGACAGGGACCCATTCTAACCTATGGAGAAATATTGACCAATCATATTCAAAGGCGGGACAGTTCAAAATACAGTAAAAAGGCAGAAAAGAGCTATCCCGGCCAATCAGAGAGCGAGCTACTTTCTCATAGCGTTCAATGGGAAAAGAAATGCAGAGCGAGCTCTGTTTGTGATTGGCTAAGTTAAAAGAGGCACGGTTATTTGGACCAATGGGAGAGCGAGTGACGCTCCTATGGGTTTTCTAATGAAATAAAACTGTACATGGCCGAAATCAAATGATAATACTGCCGAAGTTGTCCCGATGTGTATATAAAATGAATAATAATATGGGGGTGAAAAAAAAATATTAATTCAATAAAACAGGTTTTTTTTTTTATTTTCGTTAGCCAAGGATCAATAGTTTTGGTTGAAAACGAAAATAAAGAAATAAACAGGATTTTATTGATTTAATTATTTTTTCTTTACCCCATATTTTATTCATTTTATAATACACATCAGGACAACTTCTGTAGTCTTATCATTTGATTTTGGCCATGTACAGTTTGATTTAGATTGCTTTTGGGAAGACCCATGGGAGCGTCGCTCGCTTTCCCATTGGTCCAAATAACCGCCTCTTTAAACTTAGCCAATCACAGAGCTCGCTCGAATTTCTTTCCCATAGAACCTATGAGAAAGTAGCTCGCGCTCTGATTGGCTAAGCAGGACGACCCCCCGCTAGCTCAACCAAATCAGCTCTTTTCTGCCTTTTACTGTATTTTGAACTGTCCCCCCTTTGAATATGATTGGTCAATATTTCTCCATAGGTTAGAATGGGCCCCTTGTCGCTCCTATTCTGATTGGTCAATTCGCCTCCATAGGTTAGAATGGGCCACTGTCGCTCCTATTCTGAATGGCTTGTTTATGCCGACCAATCAGAATAGCTTAAACAATTTGAATTACTGTATTTCCCGGCAATTCTCTCTATTTCAATTCCTTATGTAGCGCCGGTCTCGGCAACAAACGCGTTGTTGGGGATTTAACGCTTTATTTTTAGAGAGTTTCAGCCTTTATCTGATAATGATTTTTCACTTATAAAAAAAGATTTTTTTATTCATACTCCATGCCCCCACGGCGCTGAGAGCGAGATTTCATTTGCGCCATCTCTCCATAGACTACAATGGGAGAAGTAGCTCGCGCTCTGATTGGCTGGGATAGCCAATTCCCCGCTAGCTCAACCAATCAGCTCTTTTCAGCATTTTTACTGTATTTTGAACTGTCCCGCCTTTGATTTTGATTGGTTCAAACTTCTCCATAGGTTATAATGGGACATTGTCGCTCCTATCTGATTGGCGAGATAGCCAAGCCCCGCTAGCTCAGCCAATCAGCTCTTTTTTTGCATTTTTACTGTATTTTGAACTGTCCCGCCTTTGATTCTGATTGGTCAATTTTTTCTCCCTAGGTTTTAATGGTTCACTGTCGCTCCTATTCTGATTGGGCCCGGGTTTTTTGCCGACCAATGAGAATAGCTTTCAGTTTGAATTACTGTATTTCCCGGCAATATCCTAATTCTTGATATTGCACCATTCTAGATTTTTGGAAAGTGATTTTATTTATGTATTTTTTTATTTTTAAGGTTTGAGCTTTTTTCGGAGAATGTTTTCCGCCTTTATAAAGGCGATTTTTTTTCTTCATACTCCATGCTGCATGGCGCTGAGAGACGAGATTTCTCTTGCGATCTTCTATATGTTTGCTCTCATGTTCTGTTCTTGCTTCACTTCGCCTCCGCCGGAGCATTTAGACCAAAATAAACTAGGTCTGACTGTCGGAGCTGCCGAGCGCTGCAATGCGCCCACTTTGGGCCCACTCGCGATTGACATGTCTCGGGTTTTTCGAGCAGCCGGTCCCGCCCGGAACCCTACACCCCACCCACACGCGCCCATTGCCCGCCCTTCATGCGGGGCGCAGCTGAAAGTGGCGAACGCTGCGCCTAACATCGCATCCCTGCCTCCGACAGCGGATTCAGGCTGGGGAGGCGCAGGATACGCCAGAAAACAGGCGAAAAGCACGTTCATACATGTCGCCCTAAGTATTTTGTGACAATATTACCTGTTGAATGGTGGGATATTTAGGATGGCAAGAGGAATTATTTCTTGAAGTTAATATATTGAAAGCGTAAAACTAGAAAAGTCTTAGGATCTGAGCATGTTTGACAATGGCAGAATTGTGATTATTAGACTACCGGGTCTATATATGCCCTCTGTAGGTAGATAGGTATGTATACATCCCCCTGTAGATAGGTAGGCATATATGCCACTTGTGAGTAAATAGGATGGTATACACACCTCTGTAGGTAAATTGGCAGGTACATATTCCTCCTATAGATAGGTAGGTATATAACCCCTTTGTAGGTAGGTAGGTTGGTATACAGTTCTCTGTAAATAGGTAGGTAAATATTTCCCCTGTGTTTAGGCCTCTCTGACTGATTTTAAAAGAAAAGAAACTCACCTCTCCCAATTCCCCCACTGAGCAGTTAGCTCCAGGTGCTTGTGTCTGGTGTGAGCGGCATGATGTCATAATGCCACCTGATCTGCCATAGTTCTCAACCACTCACCCCCCGCCACTCTCATTCCTACGCCTCTAGGTGGTGCACATGAAAGGACTAAAGATATATGCCCCTCCCCCCAAATAATACAATTTATATAAATTAAAAGATACAAAAAGGAATAAGAAAATGTTCTATTTATAAAACTTCTAATTAAAGTTCATACTGTTACCATATAATGCCAGTGTATAAGAAGCAAATATTATCACCATTCTGTTACTGACTAAACCAATATTATAAATAATACCATTAAGACCAAAGACCAAATAATTCTACTGTACAATGATGAAATAATATAACTGTATTGTGGATCTATGAGAAGAAATTAAAACAACCTGATAAAGCCTTAGGATCGGGATCATAACTTGAAAAACACTGAGGATCAAAAAGAAATATATTACACCTAAAAGCAGTGTCTGGGAAAGATGTACTGTATTGCACATCATTAAAAGAGATAACACCTTTAAAATGGTTTCATTACATAGCTACTTAATCAACATGTCCTAAAGGTAGAATTTTGCTTTGGTAACGTAAGAGGAGTTTAAAGAATTTGTCTCACCACATTGTTTCATAGAGCAAAGCAGCATTCTTTCATTCATGCATCCTGTCACTTCCTGTTCAGGCTATGGGTAATTAGCATATAAATTCTGGTGTATTCAGACTTCTGCTAATTAGTTTTTATTAGATAAATCTCCTGCTCCTAGGTCCAGAGAAGCTTCAGAGCTAAAGTAAACAGTAATAATTAGTGTATTTTGTCTGAAAGATAAAATACACAAGCTCTCAAGCTGCCTGCAGAATTCTGGCACAGCCTCGTTCATATATGTCGCTGTTAGTGTTCCCTGCATGCTGAAAGCTAATCTTTGTAGTGAGACAACCCCTTTCAGATACATCAATTTGGTGTTCAGGGTTCTGCAGTCATTGATTTCTAAATATAGCTTTCTAGATGTGTTATGGTTGAAGTCTTTTTTTTTTCTTTTTTTTTTTTGTCTTTTTCTTTTTTTTCACTTTTTAATACAACACTCCTAATTCCCTGAACAGTCAAAAGCATAGAAATAATTTGCCTGTTGCTACCACTGCGGCTTGTTGCACAATGTTTATACTGTACATTAAACTCAATAGTGAAACAGTATACAGGAGGTTCCCGCTACTTGTGGTGGTTTTAAATCTATGTCTTTATATGGCATTTGGACCTAAATACTCAGAAAAAAAGGAGGTCTGACCAATATAAATATGCTGTTTAGTTATATGGTATAAACAGAGGTAGCAAAGCTTAAAGGGGTTTTCTTGCTACAATGATTAGCTTTCATCATGTAGGGAAAGGTAAAGACTATAATCTAACTACTACTTTAGATACAAGCGCCAGGTGTTTCAGGGAACAAGCTGCACAAAGATCGTCAAAGGAAATCTCCTGCTGCAATCCTCTAATAGAAATAAAAAGTGTATATATATAAAAGACGATCGCGCTCTGTTCGCTGTATAAGGTGCCAACTTAATCACAAGCAGTCCCCAAATAATCAAATTCCAGCTTACAAAAACAGCTTCATACCATCCTCCAGTTGCCATCTTACTAGATGGTTATCAAATATACCCAAAAGTCAAATCTTGCGGATACGCAGAAATTGTACAAATGTTCATCATTATGAGGAAGAATCCATCAGACTTTCGAAGCAATTTATTGCTAGAGGATATTGTGGGGAAAATGTTGAAAAAAACCAAAATGAAATAAAAACATTTCCTAGAAATATACTTTTAAAAAAAAGTAAAAATCTGAATACCGGAAAAATAGGAATTTCTGAGGAAGTAACTAGTCTTCCGATTGTGATTCAATATCATGATCAAAGCAATATTTTCAAAAGAATTATAAAAAAACATTGGAATCTTCTGAAACGATAAAATGGTGGGGAAATATTTACCAAATGTTCCCAAAGTAGTTTTTAAAAGAGCTCACAACTTGGGAAACATTTTAGCCCCCACTATACGTTGTAATAAGTTTGGAAATGGGAGAGTAAACGAAGTACATAAAGGATTTTTTCCATGCGGTTTTACGCTTGTAAAAACTGTAATATGAGTAGTAAAAACAAAATGGTAGAATTCTCCAATGGAATGGAAAGGTTTGAAATAAAACACTTCATAACCTGTCAATCAAAAGGCATAATATATGCTATAAAGTGCCCATGCAGAAAAATATATTTGGGCAGAACTAAATGAACATTAGCCACCCGCATGAGAGCGCATGTATACAATATAAGAAGAGGCTATCTGGGACACCCATTATCAAAACACTTTAAAATTCTACATCAAAGTTCATTAGTAAATACTGTCTTTTTTGGCATCGAGAGTGTGAAACTGGACTGGCAAAAGGGTGATCTAATAAGTAAGATGTCCAGAGCAGAAACCAGGTGGATTTTTAATTTGAATTCATAAATACCGAACGGTTTGATTTCAGATATTGAACAATTTGCGTTTTAAGGTTGTTCGTTTAAAAAAAAAAAAAAAATCTGAGAATTTTCCTTTCTTTCTCTCTTTTTCCTTTTTTCCCTTGGGATTTTAAATGGGGACAGCATTCCAGTGATTGTTTTAATCCTTTGCACATTAATGTGCATATTGTTGTTTTTCATTGCAGCATTATTTATTGTATTTATTATTTTGTTTTATGAGGTAGAATATATTAAAGGTTAGGGAAATGTATTCTTGAATGTCTTTTAAGTAACATCATCTGTAACAAACACGGTGTGGAACACATATAAGGCCCAGACTAAGCCAGGCATTATACCCTGATGAAGGAGATGGTTATCCTCTGAAACGCGTACGTCTTATATGCCTGCTCGGCTTTCGTTAGCTACAGCCTTAGTGACATCACTCTAGTCTGTTTGCCTGTATGTGTGGATCCCGCATGCTGCCGGCCGGAGCGTATTAGCGGTGAACACACCACACTGTTTGTATGTTTTTATATATTTTTTCTGACAAATCCACCAACTGAAGATTGAAGTGGACAGAAACCTGGATTAGTGCGAGGTTCCTGGCTGATGTGAGCATCCAGTGAGAATCTCTGGGGAAGTGGTTGCACTATCACAGGTGTGTTTTACACTGTTTTATACTATTTGCATGGGGGTTGCATATTTTGGAATTTGATTATTTGGGGACTGCTTGTGATTAAGTTGGCACCTTATAAAGCGAACAGAGCGCGATCGTCTTTTATATATATACACAAAGACTGTAATCTAATAAATTGCTCTTTTATTTTGCTTTGTTGGGTAGATAAGAGAGATTTTGTATCTTCTGAGGTCACAAGTTTTTCTTGAGTATCAAACATATCTCTCTTATCTGATTAGGTGGAAGCTGATGTCCATCCATGGTGATGTCACTGTTGTGTGTAATCTCTTGGAACAGTGCTCAGTTTACTTAAGATAAGGACATGTTTTCATGCCATAAAGCCTTGTAGAATCAGTAAGGAATAGCAAATCTGATATACTAAGCGCTGCTACAGACCCGCCCACAGCCTAACCAGGAAGTGTGAGCCTGAAGCTGGATGTGACTCGTTGAAACTGCATGATGAAAAAAAAAAAAATTTAACTTGATTACACTACATATTGTGGCAGAGAAAGCCATCTCAACTCTTTCACTGCTGTTCAACAGCTTTTGTTGTGATTTAAGATCTGATAACATAGTGCAGTGAGGTATCTGCCAAATAAACTTGTTTAAATCAGTATATAAATGTATATGCTAAGAAATTAATTGGTATAAAACTTGTGGGTAAATTAATTAGGCTTATACCAGTTGTGTGGCATATAAAAGTCATACTTACCTACCTGTCACCTGCTGCTGCTTTGGAGCTCACCAGGACCCGCTCCTTTCCATTTCCATGTTCTTGTCTCGAGACACAGGTAAGGCTCATGCTCCATTGTAAGTGAAGGAGCATAAGTCTCTCCTAAGCCATCCTGGCCCCTTTTCAGAGTAATATACCTCTGCTGGACAACTAGTGATGAGGACAAAAAGTGGGGCTTAGCAGGAGGGAGCCCAAAAATTACCTATATTTTGAGTCTATGTTTATGTATACATTTCCATTTTGTGTACAGACAGCCACAGATGTGATTGTTTTATTAAGATTGTCCATCTTACTCTGGTGTTCTAATAACGTAGACAAGAATGTGGAATGCCAGTCTAAGGCATTCTTCTTTGTGTCTAAGAAAAAAAATATGGTGAGAATGGACTTGTTTTTTAAACTTTTCATATATCATGGTGTGAAAAGTTACTACAGAAAAGAATCTCAAATAATGTGAGCGTAGCAAATGTAATGAGTATTGTTATTGAGTGAACTATCTGAACTTTCTTTAAAGTTAAAACTTGTTGCATGTCAAGCCTAGTCTGATGTTGAACCTAAAACTAATTTTTCTAATGATGATATATATGTATGTGTGTATTAAATTTATTGATGAATAGATATATATGTATATATAGGTATATACGCTGATGTATAATTCTATACTAAACTAAATTATTCTAAACTATGAAAAAGCTCAATATTTTCATGTAGGGATCAAACTGTATTTTCAATACCATAGCATTATAAGATTTTCATGCCCTTTCATTTAAAAATGTAAGTGAATTAATATACGATGTGATATTGTGTTACAATGCATGTTTAAAGTGCACAATGTTAATAAACATCAGATACTATATTAAGGAGTCTTCAAGCGTGTAAAATAATATGATTTCACAATGATTACATATTCACTCTACAGCTGGCTGAGTTTTTACATCTCCATTTGTCACTGACTATTGTGTCCAATTAAATGATTAGCTTTTAAAAACTGCTGCACATTATGAGAGTGAACTTGTGTTCCATTGCAATGAGTGATGCAGAAGCAAACTCATTACAGCATGTAATTCAACCATATTAAATAACAAACAGATGGCTGCTGTAAATGGGAGCTGCTTTTTCTCTTCAAAAGTGCCATGAAAAAGGTGTTTTTATTTATCTTTGTTTCCAGTTTCTTTCTGTTTTCTTGACAAGTGGGCAGCTGGTTGCTGAGGTTTTCAATTGATGCAAAAGAATGAAAAGCCTGTTTCCATTAATTTCTCCATAAAATAAGTCTTTGAATCATTTCTGTTATAAATGCATGTGCAGTAGCAAGCTGCTGCTTGATTAATTCACTTATTATGAAGATTTCATCTTTTATAAGAGGGCCTGCAGGTAATTTGTCTTGTTTAGTAAGATTAGAAAAATGTAATTATCTTTATACCTTAGGACCCCTATCAGTTTAATTGTGTTCCTCTAATTTCAAACATTAATTCTTGTTTTTATCTTAAATTGTAACATTTTAAACCTCTACTATTTTTGCGCAAAGTGCTTAGAGACACCATGCAACAATAGTTGATGTAAAAAGCATGCAAAAAGAAGAGTTCATATTTAAATATGTAGTAGTACAGCACAGTACAGTAAGTGTGGTTTTCATGGGTAAGAAAGAAATTATAAACCAATCTTTGCTTCAAAACTTTAGGGTTTTCTCAAAGAAGGAGGGATTCATTTTTATGATACTTTGGATTGATTCTGCACTTTTGCCTATTTCACAGCTTGCTATGCATAGACTGTTGGTCTTAGTTTTGAGAAAGAAAGGTTTATGGCTAGGACAAAGCACTTGCTAGCAATAGTAGTAGTCAGAGATTGTTCTCTCATAACATTACAGTAACTACAGACTTTGATGAATAAAGGATATGGCTAGCCTAAAAACACCCAAAACAGCCACATTCCTTACTCAACTGAGTCTGCTGTATTGTACACAGCCAGTCCTATAGTTACCATCAAACACTACTTCACATGGGCCAAGTAATTTTACAACATCATCACTACTTATTACTTCTTCATAGTGTCTAAATAAGATCATCATTATTTTACTAAATAGTATTTTCATACCATGACCACATATTACCACTAAATACTGACTATAAAGTGTTTTTTTTTATTCAGAAAAAAATTGGAGGCATTATTTAAAGACCAAAATAATCAATATAAACCACCATGTGATGACCATATAGTGGTAGACATTAATTCTACACTGACTAGCGATCAAAGAAAAATCCATGGAATTTTTTTCCAAAGTCTTTGAAGTGTCTGCTGCTCAGATATCTTAGGCTCCTATTTTTCATAGCACCCTCCCCCCTATTCCCAGAAACCTTTCACTCTGGTTGTCGTTTGAACACCACCCCAATTATGCTTTATTTAATACTGTGCTTGCTTGTGCCCCAATGTTCTCATAACTATAGTAAACCCCTAAAAATAGTGCCAAACATATAGTGCCCTAGATGGCACCCTAAATTGCAATAGTGCTCCAACTTATGCCCTTCAAAGTAATATGACCTCCTGTTGTGCCCTACACAGAAGTACATCCCCTGTTTTGTACCTCAAACACAGTAAAAATGTCCCTTCCCTTACATCTCACAGCACTAAAAACATTTTATTGTTCTTCAGTGAGAAAAGACAATGAAACATTTTCAAACGGTACAAAACTTGTTCACTTTTGACAGCATCACATCTAACATCGGCATTTTTGCTCCTGCAAACTAGTAGGACAGACAAAACTATTTAGCACAAAAATGTCCTCAATTAACTAATTAGCTAGGTGCTGCCTTTATAAAGTTGAAATGACCATCATGCTTTGTGTTAGACAGAAGACAGATGGATTTGAGGCAGCCAATTAGATGTTCTATTAACCTCTTGTCACGTCAGCGAGCTGGCATTACTGTATGTAAGTCTATGTATGTTGGAAAACTGTTATGGATTATCTACAGGATTTTTTTGCATGTCTCTATTTGGAGCTTGGCTTCTTCAGCTGTCTTTATGTTTGTCGGCATCTCCATTTGGCTGGTTATACAGGGAGGTGGAGGCTTGGCCCTGTTCTTGTATTTGACTTCTGTTGCCAGCCTCTGTTCAGAGATATTCCCTTCTGCAGTTGTTTCTGGCTATGTCTGGGTCTCCTTATCCCTGACGCTGGGGTGTGATGTTATGATTAGAGATGGGCGAATCGATTCTAACGAAGTGGAATTCGTTTCGAATTTCAGGAAAACTTCGATTCTGAACGAAGTCAAAGTTTGGGGTAATTCCCTGGAACGAAGCGTGTTTTTAATTGATAAAATGGCTGCAAGCACATGGCGTTACATGGGGCAAAGAACTCAGGAAGGAAGAAAAGAGTACCCTAACTGAGATGTGCAGAGATGAAGCCAAACAGAGACCGGCGGGATTCTGTGACGTCACCGCACTATATAAGTCCGGATGCAACGCTGGCAGTTCACACTCCTCTCTCTTTGCGTGTTGTAGCTGCTGCAGCTCAGGTAGCTGAGATCTCACATAAAAGAAAGAACTTTTATACAGAGTTTTTTCGGGGGTGTCACAGATTTTCTCAGAGACTGCTTCTCTTACGTTCTAATTTTGATTTTGTGGGGTATTGGAATTGAAGCCCAATATGCGTCCAATTCAGCTGCATATACATTTTAATGCTATCTGCTCAGTTCTGGAGAACATTGAATATCCATGGGTTATCTAAGCCTGTTTTTGCTGTTGTATTCAGTTAAAGAAACAGTGTTTTTATAATCCACATACCTGTTAATTTTTGGCAGCTCATTTTTTTTTTGCGCAATTTATATCCAAGGGTTAATTAAGTGTGTTTCTGCTGTTGTAGTCCATAAAAGAAACGGTGTTTTTCAACGCCAAAGAAGAAATTTTTCCTGTAGCATAATTCATATCCGAAGGTTAATTAAGCATTTTCTGCTGTTGTAGTCAGTAAAATACACGTCGTTTTAATACACCACATAGCTGTTTATTTTTGGCAGCTCATTTCTTTTGTGCAATTTATATCCAGGGGTTAATTAAGCATTTTTCTGCTTTTTTAGTCAGTAAAATACACGTTGTTTTAACACGCCACATACCAGTTAATTTTTGGCAGCTCATTTCTTTTGCGCAATTTATATCCAAGGGTGAATTAAGTGTGTTTGTGCTGTTGTAGTCAGTAAAATAAACTGTGTTTTTCAACGCCAAAGAAGAAGTTTTTCCTATAGCATAATTCATATCCGAAGGTTAATTAAGCGTGTTTCTGCTTTTTTAGTCAGTAAAATACACGTAGTTTTAACACACCACATACCAGTTAATTTTTGGCAGCTCATTTCTTTTGCGCAATTTATGTCCAAGGGTTAATTAAGCGTGTTTCTGCTGTTGTAGTCAGTAAAATACATGTCGTTTTAACACGCCACATACCTGTTAATTTTTGGCAGCTCATTTCTTTTGCGCAATTTATATCCAAGGGTTAATTAAGCGTGTTTGTGCTATTGTAATCAGTAAAATAAACTGTGTTTTTCAACGCCAAAGAAGAAATGTTTCCTGTAGCATAATTCGTATCCGAAGGTTAATTAAGCGTGTTTCTGCTTTTTCAGTCAGAAAAATACACGTCGTTTTAACACGCCACATACCAGTTAATTTTTGGCAGCTCATTTCTTTTGCGCAATTGATATCCGAAGGTTAATTAAGCCTGTTTGTGCTTTTATATTTAGTAAAATACACAAGGCGACATGTATGATTGGGCTTTACGCCTGTTTTTTGGCGTATACTGAGCCTCCCAGCCCGAATCCCGCTGTCGGACGCAGGGATTCAGTGTTAGGCGCAGCGTTCGCCACTTCAGCTGCGCCCCGCATGAAGGGGCGGGCAGTGGGCGCGGTGTGGGAGCGGTGTAGGCGTTCCAGGGCGGGACGCGGCGCGCTCATATACTCCGAGGCATGTACAATGGCGAGTCAGCAAAGCGAGGCGCAGTGCAGCGCTCGGCAGCTCCGACAGGCAGACCTGTTTTTTTTTTGTCTAAATGCGCCGGTAGAGGCGAAGTGAAGCAGGATCGGAACATGCGAGGAAGCAGATGGAAGATCGCGACAGAAATCTCGGCGCTCCGCTCCGTGCGGCAGGAGTATGATTCCGAAAAAATCGCCTTTATAACGGCGGAAAACAGTGTCAGAAAAGAGCTGAACGTAAAAAATAAACATAATTAAAAAAACAAACACTTTCCTAAACTCTAGAACGGCGCAATATCAAGAATTATGATATTGTAAATTGCCGGGAAATACAGTAATTCAAATTCTGAAACCTATTCTCATTGGTCGGCATAAACCGGCCAATCAGAATAGGAGCGACAGTGAACCATTAAAACCTATGGGGAAGGATTGACCAATCAGAATCAAAGGCGGGACAGTTCAAAATACAGTAAAAATGCTGAAAAGAGCAGATTGGTTAAGCTACTGGGGACTTGGCTAGCTCACCAAACAGAATAGGAGCAAAAGAGACCCATTAAAACCTATGGAAAACTATTCACCAATCAAAATAGGAGCGACAACGACCCATTCTAGCCGATGGAGAAGTTTAGACCAATCAGAATCCACGGCGGGATAATTCAAAATACAGTCAGACAGAAAAGAGCGGATGGGCTGAGCTAGCGGGGGCTTGGCTATCCCAGCCAATCAGAGCGCAAGCTACTTCTCCCATTATAGTCTATGGAGAGATGGGCGCGCTGAAATCTCGGCGCTCAGCGGCGTGCGGCATGAAGTATTAATACAAAAAAATATTTTTATTAAGTGTAAAACATTATCAGATAAAGAGCAGAACCCTTTTTTACAAATAAAGCAGTTAAAAACCCGAACAACGCGTTTGTCGCCGAGACCGGCGCTACATATGGAATTGCAATAGAGAGAATTGCCGGGAAATACAGTAATTCAAATAGTGTAAGCTATTCTCATTGGTAGGCAGAAGCCAGCCAATCAGAATAGGAGCGATAAAGACCCATTATATCCTATGGAGAAGTTTGGACCAATCAGAATAAGAGCGACAGTGGCCCATTCTAACCTATGAAGGAGTATTAACCATTCAGAATAGGAGCGACAAAGTCCCATTATATCCTATGGAGAAGTTTGGACCAATCAAAATCAAAGGCGGGACAGTTCAAAATACAGTAAAAAGACAGAAAAGAGCTGATTGGCTGAGCTAGCGGTGGCTTGGATATCCCAGCCAATCAGAGCGTGAGCTACTTCTCCCATTATAGTCTATGGAGAGATGGTCGCTCTGAAATATAAAACGAATGATAATATGGGGGTAACAAAAAAAAAATTAAATCAATAAAATCATGTTTATCTCTTTATTTTCGTTGCACCCATACTATTGATCCTTGGCTAATGAAAATAAAGAAATAAACATGATTTTATTGATTTAATATTTTTTTCCCGTTACCCCCATATTATTATTCGTTTTATATACACATCGGGACAACTTCTGTAGTGTTATAATTAGATTTCGGCCATGTACAGTTTGATTTCTGATTGCATTAGAGAACCCATAGGAGCGTCGCTCGCTCTCCCATTGGTCCAAATAACGGCGCCTCTTTTAACTTAGCCAATCACAGAGCGCGCTCAGAATTTGTTTTCCGCATAGAACTCTATTATTATTATTATTATTATTATTAAGTATTTTAGAGCGCCATTCAATCCAGGGCGCTGTACATTCGGGGGGTTACATACATTACATAAATCAAACGAGTACAGTGATAAGGGATAATGACAATTGGCACGACAGAGGGAGAGAGGACCCTGCCCGCGAGGGCTTACAATCTACAAGGAGGGGGAAAGAGACAGGAGGTGAGGGGCAGACATGTATGTGGAGGAAGTAGTGACAAGTTTAGTGAGGTTGTAGGCAAGCCTGAAGAAATGGGGTTTTCAGGTTGCTTTTGAAGCGGTGAAAGTGGAGGAGATGTCTGATTTGATGGGGCAGTGAGTTCCAGAGTGTGGGTGAAGCACGGAGAAGTCTTGGAGACGGTTGTGTGAGGAGCTGATAAGGGGAGAGCAGAGGAGAAGGTCCTGAGAGGAGCGGAGATTGCGTGAGGGGAGGTATCTGGAGAGTAGTGCAGAGATGTATGGAGGGGAGTGGTCATGGAGAGCCTTGTAGGTCAGGGTTAACAACTTGAAAATTAATGCGCTGGGCAATAGGAAGCCAGTGAAGGGATTGGCAGAGGGGAGAGGCAGAGGAGTAGCGAGGAGAGAGGTGGATAAGACGTGCACAGAGTTAAGGATGGATTGGAGGGGAGCGAGGGTGCTAGCTGGGAGGCCACAGAGAAGGATGTTGCAGTAGACTAGGCGGGAGATGACAAGGGCATGGACCAAGCATTTTTGTAGTGTCAGAGTTGAGGAATGAGCAGATGCGAGAGATGTTTTTCAGGTGGAGGCGGCAGGCACAGGTGAGGGTTTGGATGTGGGGTTTGAAAGATAGAGCGGAGTCGAGGATTACCCCAAGGCAGCGGACTTGCGGGACCGGTGAGAGTGTGGAGCCATTGACTGTAATAGAGATATCAGGGGCAGGGGTAGAGTTGGATGGTGGAAAGATGATGAGTTTCTGTTTTCTCTACATTTAGTTTTAGGAGACGGAGGAGAAGAAGTGAGGAAATGGAGGACAGACAGTCAGGGATCCGGGAGAGTAGAGAAGTGACGTCTGGGCCGGAGATGTAGAGTTGGGTATCGTCAGCATACAGGTGGTAATGAAAGCCATGTGAGGCTATGAGCTGACCGAGGCCAAGGGGTGTAGATAGAGAAGAGTAGTTGGACAGGACTGACCCTTGGGGGACATCGACAGAGAGAGGCCGGGGTGAGGAGGTGGAGCGAGAATGAGAGACGCTGAATGTCCGATCAGTGAGGTACGAGGAGATCCAGGAAAGAGCTAAGTCCGTGATGCCGAGGGAGGAGAGGATTTGTAGCAGGAGGGAATGGTCGACAGTGTCAAAGGCAGAGGACAGTCTAAGAGGAGGAGCACAGAGTAGTGACGTGAGGCTTTAGCAGTTTACTAGATCATTAGTTACTTTGGTTTGGGCGTTTTATGAAGATTGGTTGGGTCGGAAACCAGATTGCAGCAGTGGTCAAGAAGAGAGTTGGAGGAGAGGTGGGAGGACAGCTGAAGATAGACATGCTGCTCGAGGAGTTTGGAAGCAAAAGGGAGCAGTGAGATGGGGCGATAGTTGGACAGAGAGGAGGGGTCAAGGGTTGTTTTTTTAAGGATTGGCGTGATAGTAGCGTGTTTAAAGGCAGAAGGGAAGATGCCAGAGGTTAGTGATAGGTTGAAGAGATGGGTGAGGGCTGGGATGATAGAAGCACTGAGGTCTGGGATGAGGTGGGATGGCAGCGGATCAAGACTACAGGTGGTTAGGTTGGATTTGGACAGTAAAGAGGAAAGCTTGTCATGAGTGACTGTGGGGAAGCAAGTTAAGGGGGAAGGGCAGTTTGCAAGGGTAAGGGAGGATGGTGGGGACTGGGGGCTGAAGCTTTCTCTGATGTGGTTGATCTTCTGAAGGAAGTGAGTGGCAAAATTGTCTGCTGAGAGGAGGGATGGGGGAGGAGGTGTTGGTGGACGGAGAAGAGAGTTGAAGGTTTTGAATAATTGTCTGGGATTGTGGGACAGAGAAGATATGAGAGTGGTGAAGTAATCCTGTTTGGCTGAGGTGAGTGCAGATTTAAATGTATGCAGTGATTGTTTGTATAAGGCAAAGTCATCAGTGGAGTGAGTTTTCTTCCAGCGGCGTTCTGCAGCTCTGGAAGCACGCCTCAGTTGTTTGGTAGAGTCTGTGTGCCAGGGTTGTCTGTTTATTTTGCGGGTTCTGTTGTGTGTGAGAGGAGCGACTGAGTCAAGGGCAGTGGTGATTGTATGGTTGTAGAAAGTGGTGGCCTTGTCTGGGTCATTAAATGAGGAGATAGTGGAAAGAGGTGCAAGAGAGTCAGAGAGAGTGTGAGGGTTGAGGCTTTGAAGGTTCCTGCGTGGCCGTACTGGATATGAGACAGGAGGAGCAGGTGGGGTGGAGGTGGTGGAGAAGGTAAGCAGGTTGTGGTCAGATATGGGGTGGGGGGAGTTTGAGAGGTCAGATAGGGGGCAGAGGCGGGTGAAGATGAGGTCTAGTGTGTGACCATCTTTGTGAGTGGCACCTGAGGTCCACTGGGAGAGGTCAAAGGAGGAGCAGAGTGAAAGGAGTTTGTTGGAAGCAGAGTGGGGGGTGTCGATTGGGATGTTGAAGTCTCCCATGATGATAGTGGGGATGTCGTTGGAAAGAAAGTGGAGAAGCCAGGAAGCAAAGTGGTCAAGAAAGGCAGTGGCAGGGCCTGGCGGTCGGTAGACAACAGCCAATTGGAGGTTGGAGGGGGCGTAGATGCGGACAGAGTGCACCTCAAAGGAGAAGAGTGTGAGGGAAGGGAGAGGTGGAGCGGGGACAAAGGAGCAGGTGTCAGACAGGAGGAGGCCGACACCTCCACCATGCTTGTTACCAGGGCGAGGAGTGTGGGTAAATTGGAGGCCGCTAAAAGAGAGTGCGGCAGGGGAGACCGTGTCGGAGGGGGTCAGCCAGGTTTCAGTCAGACCAAGGAAGAGTAAGTTGCGTGAGATGAACAAGTCATGTATGTATGAGAGTTTATTACATACAGATCGTGCATTCCAGAGAGCTCCAGGGAGAGGAAGGGGAGAGCTGGGGTCCGAGGGATGTGTATCAGGTTGAAGGGATTGGCGGAATTTGTAGTGGTGAATCTGTTCGAGGAGGCAGAGACTATGGCGGGAATGTGCTGGGGGGGCCCTGGGTTGGGGGATATGTCCCCAGAAGCCAGAAGGAGCAGTGAAAGGGTGAGCAGGTGGGAGTAGGATAGACTGTAGTTTGGCAGGGTTTGTTTGGTACGGAGGGCATTAACAGTGAGGAAGAGGTTGGAGGCAGCAGACAGGTGAGCGGGTAGAATGTAGGGGGAGATGTAAAGTTTATTGTCCAGCGAAGGAGTTCGGGGATAAGCAGTAAGTGTGAGGAGAGTGGGGATAGCGATAATGAGGGAAAAGGAAAACATAATGTAAGGTCACAGCTGATCTCTGTGGGTGGTTTGTCACTGTAGATCCTTGTAGGTGATGAATATGGAGGCGCTCTCGGGTTTGGACAGTTGATGGAGGCGCTCTCTGGTTGGGACAGTTGATGGAGGCACTCTCTGGCTGGGACAGCTGATGGAGGCACTCTCTGGCTGGGACAGCTGATGGAGGGACTCTCTGGCTGGGACAGTTGATGGAGGGACTCTCTGGCTGGGACAGTTGCTGGAGGCACTCTCAGGCTGGGACAGTCAATGGAGGCGCTATCAGGCTGGGACAGCCGATGGAGGCGCTCTCTGGCTGGGACAGCCGACGGCGGCGCTCTCTGGCTGGGTGGGGGGGGGGACAGGGGGGCTATGGCGGACATGGATGGCGGCGCTCTCTGGTTGGGACAGGTGATGGCGGCGCTCTCTGGCTGGGACACTCGATGGCGGCGCTCTCTGGCTGGGACAGGTGATGGGGGCGCTCTCTGGCTGGGACTGGTGATGGCGGCGCTCTCTGGCTGGGACGGGTGATGGTGGCGCTCTCTGGCTGGGACAGGTGATGGCGGCCCTCTCTGGCTGGGACAGGCCGACGGAGGCGCTCTCTGGCTGGGACAGGCGACGGAGGCGCTCTCTGGCTGGGACAGGCCGATGGAGGCGCTCTCTGGCTGGGACAGGCCGACGGAGGCGCTCTCCGGCTGGACGGTTGATGGAGGCACTCTCAGGCTGGGACAGCCAATGGAGGCGCTCTCTGGCTGGGACAGTCGATGGAGGCGCTCTCTGGCTGGGATAGTCGACGGAGGCACTCTCTGGCTGGGATAGTTGACGGAGGCACTCTCTGGCTGGGATAGTTGACGGAGGCACTCTCTGGCTGGGATGGTTGATGGAGGCACTCTCTGGCTGGGATGGTTGATGGAGGCACTCTCTGGCTGGGATGGTTGATGGAGGCACTCTCTGGCTGGTGTTATAAGTGGAGGCACTCTCTGGCTGGTGTTATAAGTGGAGGCACTCTCTGGCTGGTGTTATGAATGGAGGCGCTCTCTGGCTGGTGTTATGAGTGGAGGCACTGTCTGCCTGGGACACTTGATGGAGGCACTCTCAGCCTGGGACACTGGATGGAGGCACTCTCTGGCTGGTGTTATGAATGGAGGCGCTCCCAGCCTGGGACACTTGATGGAGGCACTCTCTGGCTGGTGTTATGAATGGAGGCACTGTCTGCCTGGGACACTTGATGGAGGCACTCTCTGGCTGGGACAGGCGACTCTTGATTATGGGTTGCTTTAGTTAGGGCTCAGTTTTGTGGGGCCTCTCCCGTAGGTATCAAGGGCCCTGGGTCAGAGCAAAAAGCCGGTCGAGAAGATGAGAAGGTCACGGCAGGGGGGGCTGCAGCCAGTCAGTGGCATTAGTAGTGCAGAAAATGGTGGTGGTTCTGTTTATTATATGGGCCAGCACAAAGGCACAACAGTCCAGACCCACACTCCTGGACCGAGTGAGCAGAAGATACTTTATGGATGCTCACAGGGAGCGTGGGTGAGCGCTGCCTGCACTAGTATAACTTATGTGCTCAAGGGCCGCAGGAGCCGGCACGGCAGGAGGCGCGCAATGCGGCTCGTCACTTGGGATTTCCCTACACCAGGGCTTGGATGGAGCGACACTGCGCACAGCTGGGCTCTATGAGAAAGTAGCTCGCGCTCTGATTGGCTAAGCTGGACGAGCCCCCGCCGCTTCAACCAATCAGCTCCTTTCTGCATTTTTACTGTATTTTGAACTGTCCCGCCTTTGAATATGATTGGTCAATTTTTCTCCGTAGGATATAATGAGACATTGTCGCTCCTATTCTGATTGGTCAATTCTCCTCTATAGGTTATAATGGGACATTGTCGCTCCTATTCTGATTGGCTGGTTTATGCCGACCAATGAGAAGAGCTTAAACAATTTGAATAACTGTATTTCCCGGCAATTCTCTCTATTGCAATTCCCTATGTAGCGCCGGTCTCGGCGACAAACGCGTTGTTCAGGTTTTTAACTGCTTTATTTGTAAAAAAGGGTTCTGTTCTTTATCTGATAGTGTTTTACACTTAATAAAAATAATTTTTTTATTAAAACTTCATGCCGCCGAGTTTTCAGAGCGCCCATCTCTCCATAGACTATAATGGGAGAAGTAGCTCGCGCTCTGATTGGCTGGGATAGCCAAGCCCCCGCTAGCTCAGCCAATCAGCTCTTTTCTGTCTTTTTACTGTATTTTGAATTATCCCGCCGTGGATTCTGATTGTTCTAAACTTCTCCATAGACTAGAATGAGTCTTTGTCGCTCCTATTCTGATTGGTCAATAGTTCTCCATAGGTTTTAATGGGTCTCTGTCGCTCCTATTCTGATTGGCTGAGCTAGCCAAGTCCCCGGTAGCTTAACCAATCAGCTCTTTTCAGCATTTTTACTGTATTTTGAACTGTCCCGCCTTGATTCTGATTGGTCAATTTTCCTTCCCCATAGGTTTTTTAAAGGGTTCACTGTCGCCCTTTTTCTGTTTGGGCCCGGGTTTTATGCCCCCAAAATCAAATAGTTTTCTTTTTTAATTACTTTATTCCCCCCGGAAATTTCCAAATCCAAATTCTTGAATTGGGAAATTTGGAAAGGATTTTTTTTTGATTTTTTTTTTTTTTAAGTTTCAGCTTTTTTCCCTTTTAAAAGGCATTTTTGATTCATACTCCACACCGACATCGGGAATGATTTCCCCTGTGCCAGCCTGTCTCGCATCGGAACTGTTTTTCGGCCGTCCCCCCAGGCGCCTAATCCCGTACTGCGCCCATGCCTCGCACTGTCCCCCCCACAAACTGGCGAGGGGGCAGGGGAAATTTTCCCCCGCATGTAATGCGCACTCCGGCGGGCGAATCTTAGGCGCAGCGCCGCCGCGCCCGGCCCCCGCACTGCGCCTAACACACTGGGCCCGGCGCGGCGGACTTTTCCCCCCCCCTGAAACGCACTACCTCCAGCGCCGAATCATAGGCGCAGCCCCGCACTGGCCTGGGACCCGCACTGCCCCTAAAAACCTGGCAGGCCCGGATTTACATACTATGTAAGCGCCCCCCGGCCCCGACATAAACAGGTGCAATTCCCCCGGGAAAACGGCGGAAAGGTGCGCCCCGCCCCCGGGGGGTTTCATACAGTGGCCCACATGTTTTTAAAGGGCACATACAAGAAAATTTTTCCTGGCCTTTGTGAGCGCAATTATACCAAAGGGGTTACCAAGCTTGTTAGTGGGTTCATTCGATAAAATACAGGGGTGTTTTTATCAATCAGATACTTCTTTTAAACAAGTCTGTAATTTTTTGAACAAACATATGTTAGCCCAGAGAGGTGGAGCTTTTCAATGCGAGTGGCAGTGGCACAAAATTCCTGGGCAGGAACTTTCACAGCTATAAGGGATTCGTAGCAGGGTGACTCGGTGGGGCTAAACTCCCGGTTCATTAGGGGCCGTGTGTTACAGAAACCCCAAAGGGGTTCTTGTTTTGTTGACTAGGTCAAAACTTCATCCAGATACATCTGAAAACCCCAAACGTGGGTTCGTCAGATAAAACTCTTATTTGGGCAGGGGGCCCCACCTGTCCTCAACCCGCCTCTGCCCGTTTGGCCCTCAGCCAAAAAACTAGTTTTGGGGTCGGGGCTCAGGCCCAAAAACAGGGGACGAACAATTTGAGGCGTCAGCACTACTTGGCAACAAGAGGGGGGGCAGACACCCCGCTTCTTGCATATTGATGGGGAGAGTGGCATGGGGGTTTTTTTTGGCGACGCACCCTCTGCTCCCAAACTTTTGAGGGGACAAAATACGATCAAACTTTAAATGAAGTATAAACGTGGGGGTTTTAAAATCCTTTTTCTCTTTCCCACCAGTTTGTTCAAATGCACGAGGGAATTTTAAACAAAAAGGAGCCCATAACTAAGGGAAGTTTTAGGTGCTTATTTTGCATTCTTCCATTGTTGATTGAATTCATACAAAACGCAATGAGACAGAAACAAAAAAAAAGAAAAAGCAAATGCGAAAAACGGCTTTGGAAAAACCTCTTCAGTAAAAATGTGAATCATATGCCAACTACAAAAAAAAAAAACACAAGTTCTTCTGGAGGTCCTCCCCGTTACCGGGGGAACAAATTGCATCCACACAGTTTTCAAGTGGTTTAAGAAAGAAAGTTGATAAACTTTCATTTGTTCATGAACAATAACACAGGGAAAGTGAAAAATTTGCTAACTATTATCCAGGTGTCCACATTTTGAAAGCTTGGAAATTCTTTATCTCTTTGTAATAAAAAGGGCTCCTCAACACCCCACCCCCCCAAAGACTATAAAATAAAAAATAAAAATTTTTTGAGCCTATAGATAAAGATTTTTCCTTCTTCTCCATCATATCCATTACCGTACATCTTGCCTCCACCCCTGCCCACGACCCTTTTGCCGCTGTCCGGGGAAAACCCTACACTTGTCCCCACTCTGAGTTTCCCTTACAATTTTGTCCCCTCCTACCCCTTTGGGCGCCACCGAAGCAACACTCGGGGGGTAGCGACCGGAGCCCCTCCCGCCGCAGCAAGCCACCCCTTTGCTCGGGCTCTGGTGAAAAAAACCCAAAATGGTCCATTAGGCCACATGCGCACCAAACTGTAGCTGCTAAGCGTTGGATTTTTTTTACCATCTATGATGATTTTACGGGTTTTCTAATAAATTGGATGTTTAATTCAAAAATTGCCTGGGGGGGGCTGGAGGAAGCTGGCACCCCTATTTTTTAAAGCCACTGGTGAAAACCGACCTACTTAGACCCCGCACCCGGGTGGCTATTGCCACGCTTGCGGGGTCCATGATCCCCCTACCGCTGTCGTGACAACATGAACAGGGGAATGACGTTATTCATCCCAATCCCCTGGCGACTGACAAAAAACGAGCCGCGGAAAGGGCAGAGCAAATGGCGGGTGCTGCGTGAGCTGCCACTGGCCGGCATTAAAATTACACAGGGGTGACTCCGTCCGTTTTGGACAAAAAAAAACCATTAATACCTTTTTTCTCTGTTCATAGAGTCCTTCAAAACATATGGGGGGCTGGAATTCCCCCATTTGGAAAATGTCACTACAGCTTATGTTTGGGGGGGGCCCGTCTGCCGCGAAACTTAAGGAGGGTGCTTGGTGGTGTAAGAAGGGCTGAATCATGCAAAGTTTCCTGCCCTTTTTTTTTCAGAGGGGTGTAAGCTTGAAAAACCCTGATTGAGCATTTCCTCCCATGGTGACTTCGTTCCCCCAGGGAATCACCCTGTCCCCCTTGGATCATCAAAATCATTAATGGCCTTTCTCGGGGAAAAATTTCCCCCTGTTAATATTTTTTATTCCTGTTCATCAATTTTCCCCCTGTTTATCAGTTCCCCTTTCCCGTGTATCCGACCTTTCTGCTACTTACCTGACCCCCGAACTCCACCGCCTGCCCCACCTTTGGCTTTTACCTTGACTAAATTTCGTCTTACATTTGGTACCTCGCTGTGCCCCCGGGTACACCACAAGCTAGTCCCAGCCAGGGGGACGACCCGGAGGACCCCCCGCAGAAAGTCTATCCTGCCTTGCGCCGGCCCCTTGGGGAAAACCGGGGCCTACTTAACCCCCCCCCGGGGTGGGGCCCCTACCACCCCCTTTCGGTGGGCCCGAGGCCACAAACCCTGCCACAATGCGAATGAAAAGCCAAGTTTCCTGGCCGTTTTTTTAAAAAGGGGCAAGTCCATCACTTGAAAAGGGAGGGACGCAGTACCACCCCAAATTTGGGCAGGAGTACGTCAGCTTCTGCATTTGGGGGGGCTAGACGCAAAGCTGTCCTTGGCAATCGTCTCTTGAACACTCTGGCACCATGATGCCGAGGGGCAGGATATCTCCCCGGGAATAGAAAGACAGGGGGTTGTCTTCCAAGGTGGTGAAGCCTTTACTGCCTAAAGGGAGGGAGCAATTGTGGCTGCTTTGGGGCAGGGGGACCACCACATCTGAAAAACGTAAAAGGTGACACTCATGAGTTGATCAGGGCTATGGGCCAACGTTTTGGTCTCTTCACGCTTTAAAATTTCTGCCCACAGATTTTACATATGTTTTTTTCAAACCCTCCTCTGGGGTTCTCGTCAAAAAACGGCAAAACCCCCCCGCCGATAGAGGATTTAACCACCCAAAGCTCCGCCTGACTACTGTTACCCCCGCCGCTGACCCGGGAGCCCTGTGCCCCTACTTTCTGGACCTCAAATGGGTAGTCAAAAACGTTGGCAGTTTGGCCCCAACCTCGCACTGCTGCCACCTGCGCTCCGGGCCCCACTCCGACTTAAAGGCTTCCTGACACGCAAGCTGATGCTCTCTTTTCCCCAAAAAAGATGAACCCTTGTACCTGTTGATCTGGCAGCTCATAGCTCACATGCTTTTAAAACCACCAGTATGCGATGACCCAACCCAAATTTACATCTCCGGGCCCCGACATTGACTCTCTACGTCCCCCGGGCCCAGATTGTCTGTCACCCAAACCTCCTTCTTCTCCCCCCCATTTCCTAAAACTAATGTAGAGAAAACGAATGCTTCCAGGCCGGACAATGGGTAAAAGAGGGTAGGCGCCACAGGGCCCACTTCAACCCAGGGAGAAAAGGGGGGGAAAAAGGAGGCATGGAGTGGCTAATTTTCCCTTTGGGAGCACTGTATGCCTTGTTTAAAAAAGGCCTTTTACCCCTTTTCCCGCCCTTCTTCTTCACCCGGCTCCCAAGTGCGATCCCCCTCCTCGATTAGGTTTTCCTTCACCGCCGCCACCCATGGTTCGCGTACAAAGCCGACCACTCACAACATAACCCCCCCCCTTTGCAACTCTCCCATCAATATCTGCCCCTTCTGCAAGAAGCAGCGGGTCTCCCCCCCTCTTTTTCGGGCCCCCTGTCCTCAAATATTTTGTCCCACGTATATGGCGCAGAGGCCCCAGCACTTTTAGTTTTCTTTGGGTGTGGAACAACAGGACAGAGGGGGGTTGAGGACAGTGAGAGCCCCCCCTGCCTCGGGGCCCCAACTAGGGGGTTTGTGTGACAAAACCCCCCACCTTCTGGGGGGTCAATGTCATCAACAAGTTAAAAGACCATGTTGGTCAACACAAGGCCGGGAGATGACACCAATGCGTGGCCCGCAGGGGGGACTTTCCCGCGTACGTCCCCTACGTGCGCGATCTGTGGCGGCTCCGTAACCTACTTTTGTGTTCTTTTACGCACGTTTCTTTTCCATGGCGCGCGTTACCTTTTTCAGCTGCATCCCACTTCATTTTTTGGGGCATTTTTGCCCCCATAAAAAGGGGCCGGGGAATTTAGAGTGAAGCGATTCAAAGCGGGGCAGTCATGTGCTTGCAAAATAAAACACAGCATTTTATAAGACTAAACCAAGCCCCCTGCATATTAAAAACAGGGATAATGTTTTACACACCCCCCAGGCTCTGTGAAGCCCGGGGAAAAACGTTTTTTTAAACCGATTCGTCCCGAAGTAATTTACCGAAACAATTTTTTTACGGGAAAATTTTGGGGAAGTCGGCGAACCAAAATTTTTTAAAATTTCGCCCATCTCAGTTATATACCCTTTTGGGTTGCACTGGAGATGGCTTAGCTTATATATCTAATTTTTTTTTGATAAACCCTCAGTCACCTTTTCTTTTTTTTTTTTCAAGAGAAAAGTTTGAAAGAGGAATTACACCTCTGTGCTGCTGCAGCATATACAGTATCTCACAATAGTGAGTACAACCATCATATTTCTGTAAATATTGAATTATATCTTTTCATGGGACAACATTGAAGATATGACACTTTGATACAATGTAAAGTAGTTAGTGTATAGCTTGTAAAACAAGTTGAGTGCAAATGCTCATCGTCATATTCAGAGACTGTTTTTTTCAAAATAGACGTATGAGTGATGCCAGCATTGCTTCACAGGTTTAAGGGGTGGGTGGTGAGCCTGTCAGTGTTCAGACCACATGCCACACACTGCATCATATTGGTCTGCTTGGCTTTTGTCCCAGAGGGAAGCCTCTTCTAAAGATGATGCACAAGAAAGCCCGCAAACAGTTTACTGAAGACAAGCAGGCTAAGGACATAGATTACTAGAGCCATGTTCTGTCGTCTCATTAGACCATGATAAACTTATTCGGTTCAGATGGTGTCAAGCGTGTTTGGCGGCAACCATGTAAAGAGTATAAAGCCAAGTGTACCTTGCCTACAGGCAAGCATGGTGGTGGCAGTGTCATGGTTTGGGGCTGCATGAGTGCTGCCAGCTGTGGGGAGCTATAGTTCATTGATTATATTGACATTTACTGTGACATTCTGAAGCAGAACATGATCCTCTCCCTTTGAAAATTGGGTGCAGGACAGTATTCCAACATGATAACGAACCAAAACACACCTCAAAGACCACCACTGCTTAGCTAAAAAAAATGAGGATAAAACTCCTGGATGGGCAAAGCGTGTCTCCAGACCTATTAATCATCTGTGGAGCATCCTCAATCAAAAGAAGGAAGAGTTCAAGATCTCTAACATCCACCAGCTCTGTGATGTCATCATGGAAGAGGACTCCAGTGTCTAGCTGTGAAGCTCTAGTGAACTCCATGCCCAAGAAAATTAAGGCAGTGTTGGAAAATAATGGTGGCCACGCAAAATATTGACACTTTGGGGACAATTTGTCCATTTTCACTTAGGGGTGTACTCACTTTTTTTTGCCAGCGGTTAAGACATTGATGGCTGTGTGTTGAGTTATTTTGAGGGCACACCGAATTTACACTGTTATACAAGCTGTATACTGACTATTTTACATTTTATCAAAATATCATATCTTCAGTATTGTCCCATGAAAAGATACAATACAATATATACAAAAATGTAAATGTAAAATTTGGAGATACTGTATATACAATATAAGAACACCCATAACAGACTAAAGTAGATATTGCATTCACTTCAAAGCAATTCTTGTCCTAGGACAACGATTACAGTCTATACATATATTCATCCACACATCCATACACTGCTGATTGTAGGGTACAGAGCAAAGTGGTGTGAATTTAGAAGAGAAGCCCCTCCCCACTTGGTAGCACCAATATCATGTTGCACATTTTCTTACAGCTATTAGATGTGGGTGCTCTGTGTAACAGAAGCCACTCTTCACTGTACTGTTGAGTGGGTTGCATGGCATTATTCTTCTTTAATCTCCACCCCTTTGGTTGTACAGCACTTTGATGTGGGCAATGAATGCAGAAGGAGTGATCGCCCACAGATCTTTTCTCCCAGTAGGGTGTGTCTTCCCTCACTGAAGAGTGGTGACTAGAGATGGGCGAATTTCTAAAAAATTCGATTCACCGAGTTCATTGAATTTCCTGACAAAAATTGTTTCGACCCGAATTTATTTGCGGCGAATCGCGATAAAAAACAGCTATTTCCTGGCTGCAGAGAGCCTGTAGGGTGTTGTAGAACATTGTGCCATGCTCAAATATGCATAGGGAGCGTAGTTTGGTCTTCATACAATGCTGTGTTTTAGTATGACATTCACATGGCAGCCGCCGCTCTTAGAATCGCTTCACTCTTCACTTCTCTGGGCACTTGCAGGGGCAAAACTGACCAAATAACTGAAGCGGGATCGCAGCCTGACAAAGTCATGTCAACGCCAGCTGGAAAGATCCGAGCTGAGGGCTAAGATACTACAATAGCGTCAAAGAACACAATAGTAGGTTCCTGGAGCCCTGCACAGGTCGAAGCACAGTAAGGGGGCATCACAGCAGGGGTCACCCCGCGAGGCCACAGCTTCCGGTGTCATCTAGCATCCGTGTGTTGACCACCAAGCCAACGCTTCTTGAATGGTTGACTAGGCCATCCATTTTCTCCCAAATTACATCTGACAACCCCAGCCAAGAGTCGGTGGGTTTGTCAGACACAACCCTTAGTTGTCCTGGCCCAGGAGCAGGTGATGGGCCCTCACCTGTCCTCAACCCACCTCTGTCCCGTTCACTTTCCACAGCCAGAGAACTACTATGTGCTGTGGCCTCTGCGCCAATATACTTTGAGGACGAACTATTTGAGGACAGTGGGCAGCAAAGAGGTTGGGAAGATATCCGCTGCTTCTTGCAGAAGCAGGCAAGTAGTGATGAGGAGAGGGGCACGGGGGGGTTATATTGCGAGTGGTCAGGCTCTGTACAGCGACACCGTTGAGGAGGATAGCTGTGACAGGCCAACACTAATCGATGTAGCCAATCGCACTTGGGAGCTGAGTGAAGCAAGCAAGGCTGGGAAAAAGGTATTCTGGTGCCCTAGTTAAACAAGACATAAAGTGCCCCCCAAATGGAAAATTCAGCCCACTCCATGCCTCCTTGCATCCCCTGTTCTGCCTGGTATGAAGTGGCACCCTAGGTGGTGTCCTAACTTCGACCACGCAGCGTCTCGGCTCCGGAAGCAAGGGGTTCATCATCGGGAGAAGAGAGCAGCAGCTTGCGTGTCAGGCAGTGGCGCAGCCCGCAGGTCAGTAGTGTGGCCGGGAGTCAGCAGGATGGCAGCACTGCGAGGTTGGGAGCCAAACAGTCACGGTTTGGACCACCCACTTTGCAGATCCCAGAAAGTAGCGGCCAAGGGGCTCACCGGGGCAGCGGTGGTAACAGTCAGTCAGTGCAGAGCATTGGTGGTAAAATCACCTACTTGGCAGTGTGGCAGTTTTTTACAAGACACCAGAGGAGGCGAACATGGCTATATGTAGAATCTGTGGGCAGAAAGTAAAGTGTGACCAGGGACCTAACGTTGGCACCACAGCCCTGCATCTACATTATGCAGTGTCACCATACAGTGGCCTGGGAGAAACGTGTTTCAGATGTGGTGGTTCATCCTGTCGCAACAGCAGCAGCACCCAGTGGCACGCCTCCCATTTCAGGTAGTCAAAGCTTCACCACCTCTGCCGAAGACAACTACCTGTCTATTACATCATCTACCGGTCCAGATACTCCTGCTCCTCGGCACTCATGGTGCCAGCAGTCGTTCACCGAGACGATTGCCAAGAGACAGCATTATGCATCTAGCCATCCCCAAGTGCAGAAGCTGCCCGTGCTCCTGTCCAAGTTGGTGGTACTGCTGTCCCTCCCTTTTCAAGTGATGGACTATGCACTGTTCAGAGAACTTGATAGGAAACTTTGCATTCACTTTAGCCATTTCTACACCACCAAGCCCACCCTCCTTGAGCCAAACAGAACAGAGAAACTATAAACAGAGAAAAACAGAAATATATGAACAGGGAGAAATATATGAACCGGGAGAAATATATGAACAGGGAGAAATATGTGAACAGGGAGAAATATATGAACAGGGAGAAATATATGAACAGGGAGAAATATATGAACAGGGAGAAATATATGAACAGGGAGAAATATATGAACAGGGAGAAATTGATGAACAGGGAGTAATTGATGAACAGGGAGAAATTTATGAACAGAAATAAATATATGAACAGGGAGAAATTGATGAACAGGGAGAAATTGATGAACAGGGGGAAATTGATGAACAGGGAGAAATTGATGAACAGAGAAAGGCCATTAACGATTTTTTGATGATCCAAGTGGACAGGAGTACTCCCCTGTGTAATTTTGATGTCAGCCAGTGGCAGCTCATGCGTGACACCTGCCGTTTGTCCAGGCCCTTTGAGGAGGACACGTTATTTGTCAGTCGCCAGGACTACGGGATGAATAACGTCATTCCACTGCTTTATGTCCTGGAACAGATGCTGCAAAATCTGTCTGGTCAGGGGACTGGAGACGTGGCCACTACATCTCACAGACACATGAGTCCGGTGGGGGCTGAACTAGAGGAGGAGGAAGACATTAGAGCACAAGCAGTGTCTGGCGACATGAGTGGTTTCTTTGTTCAGGTGACAGGACAGGAGCAGGAGCAACCGGAGGATTAGGAAGATGAGGAAGATGACCCAGACACACCGTGGCAGTATACAGTGGAGATGGAGGCAGGGAGTCCCTCAGAGTCACTTGTGCAGATGACCCACTGCATGCTGATTTGCCTGGCTAGTGACAGCTGAATAGTCACCATCCGGCAGAGTGATGACTTCTGGCTCTCCACCATCTTGAACCAATGTTACCGGTCCCAAATGGGGGCATTTTTTCACCTGCCAAGACAGAGGACAAACTCTAGTACTAGAGAGACATCCTATGTAGTCAGTTGGCCGCTGCCTATCTGTGCCATAGTCCATCCTCTAGCAGGTCTGACCGGGTGGTTTCATCAGCGCTCATGTACCATTGCCATGGCTGCTGTGGGGAGATGGGGGGGGGGGGGGGTTACGTGCAGTACCAGCACCATCAGCCGCAACCTGAGTCTGGAGTTGTTGAGCAGCTTTCTTCAGCTAACTGTATCAGTTACTATTTTGATGCTGCCACCCACCTAATTCCACACATCTGCTGCCAGCTGCTCCTTCTACCACCCACCATCTTTACCAGGGACTGGTATTGCCACCCACCTCCCCACTCTTCACTGGGCCATTATGTAGCCTTCTGATGCTGCTGCCACCTCACCACACAAGTCTCCTCATGCTGCTGCCAACTGAGCACTCTCTCAGTCGACCACTCTGTGGTTTTCTAATGCTGTTTGCACCCTCCACCACTCTATGATATTTCCACTATGTTTGGTTTTCCCCTTCTTTTAATCTCTGGAGTGGATACAAAACAGAACACATGCAAATGTTCCATGTACTTATTTTTGGGTTTAACTCCTGTTTCTTTTTGGCTTTAGCAATGATGGATTATTGACCAACTGAAAGCGGACACTGAAAGATCAAACAAATGGCAAAATGATTGGCGTCAATGCAAAATTATTGATGACACCCTCTCTTTTGGGGGGGCTCTACATGTATCAGCATTTAACAGAACCACCACAATAAATGAAAAAATTAACTGTTTGCCACAAATAGCAATATCCCTGGAGATTGGATTTGAGATGTATGTTGGGCTGAAATACACAAACACTGGATTTGACGCTAAATTCTCCACAAAAAGTAAATAAATTTAACTCTTGTCCACAGATTAAAATACCCCCATCGGTCTGAAGTTGATGGATTTCAGGCATGTAGGTGGCAGAAATAAGCACACCCTGTATTCTGCTGCAAATTAACCCACAAAACAAGAGGAGAAATAAACCCTTGGATATAAAAGAGCCTACTGAAAAAAAAACAGATGAAATTGAGGCATATATGGGGTTAAAAAAATACGCACACCCTCTATTTCACTCGAAATTAACCCACAAAACAAGAGGAGAAATTGACCCTTGGACTGTATTTTATTCAAAATAAAGCCACTAACAACAGGGTTAATTAACCTGTGGATATTAAATACCCTACAGAAATGAACAGATGAAGTTTAGGCATATATGGGGGTAAAAAAAACCACTGTATTTTACTCCAAATAAACCCACTAACAACAGGCTTCATTAACCCTTGGATATTAAATACCCTACAGAAATGAACAGATGAAATTTAGGCGTATATGGGGGTAAAAAAAAACACTGTATTTTACTCCAAATAAACCCACTAACAACAGGCTTAATTAACCCTTGGATATTAAATACCCTACAGAAAAGAACAGATGAAATTGAGGTGTATATGGGCCAGAATTACACTCGCCCTGGACTTTTGGGAGAATACCCCACAAACTATAACAAAATGATAATGCTGGTAGCGTTAAATGTGTACAACTGAACCACTTGTGAAACTCTTTGGCCCCAGTCTCTGATAAAAGCAATTTCTTATATAATGACTTCTATGGAGCAGCAGATACAGAATGCTGGTTGAGGTAGAGGTGTGCAACTGACACAGTCTTTTGGTGGTCTTTCCCCCCCCAATCGCGGATAAAAGCAGTTTGATTTAGAATGAGTTGAATAGAGCAGCAGCAGCAGCTAGATGCTTATGCCAGGACAGACTGTGAGAAGTGTGAGGATTGAGGATGGCGTCCATATTTATAGGGCTGTGATGTCACAGAAGCCCGCTGATCACTGATTGGCTTCATGTCTGCACATGTCATTGAGGGTGTTGCTTTCTTACTCCCACAGTTCTCTGCCCCATGTCACGCCATGTGCTCGCTGCCATTTTACCAGTAAAAAAGAGGCTTCATTCCTGTGAATCACCCTTAACTTTGCATCGTGCAGAACCGAAGTTTTCCTGAAATTCTAAACAAATTCCACTTCGTTAGAATTGATTCGCCCATCTCGAGTGGTGACATCATCACACCCCTCCCTGTTCCTGCTCCCCTCTGAGTCATCTTCTTGATTCTGTGTGAGCAGTGGCAGGGAGTGGATGTCACAGCTCTGCAGACCTTCTGTAATTATCAGTTATTATGCCTGGAGAGCTGTGTGTGTCACCTCCCTTACAGGCTTCACAAGCAATCCTTGAACCTGCATTAGTGTAAACTGTTATAAATACAACCTGAAAGGATTTGGGAAACTACATCCCTTCAGGAATATATCCAGGGGAGCAGTGAGTATACATCGACCCCACATGTGTTAGACAATGTTTTTTTACATTAGGTTGTGAAAATAAATTTAATTTTTATTTTTTTTAAAAGCAGTTTTAGCTGAAAATGTTTCATTTTTACAAGGAATCCTGGAAAAAAGCACTACAAAATGTATTACACAATTTCTTCCAAGTTTAGCAATACCCTATATGTGGGTGTAAACTGCTGTTTGGGTGCATGACAGGGCATACACGAGAGGGAACACTATTTGGCTTTTGAAAGGCAGATTTTGGTGGGTGCCATGTCTCATTTGCAAAGCACCCAAAGTATCAGAACAGGGGAAACCTTTCAGAAGTCATCCCATTTTGGATTCAACCGCCTTCAGCGATATCATCTAGGGCTATATTGAGCAATTTGGTGACACAGGTGTTCCACAGTCTTTTTTAGCTTAGGGCCATGAAAATAAAACACCTGCAGTTCTGCCATTGTTTTTTGGGTTTCATTTTTACAGCGTTCGCCATGCTGTAAAAAAGACATGATAACTTTACTACTTGGGTCGGCACAATTACAATGATATAGATTTAAAATAGTATTTTTTATTTTTTGCTACTTTTACACAATAGAAATGAGTTTGTAAAACATTGCGTTTTTATGTTTTCATAGTATGATAGCCATAACTTTTCTGCATATGGAGCTGATTATGGGCTTGTTTTTTGCGAGATGAGTTGACATTTTTATTGTTATCATTATTGGGCTCATATGTCGATTTGTTCTATTTTTTTCAAGGGTTTTGGGTGACAGAATGAACTAAATACAGCAATCTTGTTAATGTTTTTTATTTTTTTTAGTTTTTTTCAAACATACTTTATTGGCTTTTCTTAATTTTATATGAAAAGACTGAGAGTCATACCAATGCGTAATCATATCAGAGATGTAGAAGTCCATACCAACATTTTTATACAGATCCATTACAAAAGAAAATCAAAGAGAAAAAAAATTATAACATGGAAAACAAGACCCAAAAGGGTTGTTACCAAAGGTAAGGTAATATTGTATTGAAATTAACAACTACAACAGTCAAAACATTCACAACATTCTGTCATAAGAAAATAAGGAAACAAAACTTGTTTCTACTGGGTAGAAGAAATCACACTTTTCTTATAGCACAATTTGCCAAGATTAATTTGATCTAATACTGTGATAGCAAATGATCATGGAGTAACCTCCAATCTCTCCAGAGTGCCCACAAGAGCTGATGTTAAATACCATTTTGTAATAACAAAAGGTTTCATAAAACTTTGAATTTCAGTGTCTGAATAACATTCCGTAATAAAAATACACCATTTTGAAAGTATTTTTCTGTCTGTGTTTCTTTGGTTCTAATTATGACCAATTTTTCTAGGTGTGCATAATGTTTTACTACTTGTATAAATTCTTCAATTGAGGGAATATAAGGCGATAACGATTTGTTTAGTAGTGTTGTTTTGGCCGCTGAGAGTGTAGATGTGGATTTCTGACTGATTATTAATACCAGGGGGAAGACCATGGAATAGTAATTGCTGGGGTTCAAGAAGTAACTTGAATTTAGAATGGATCAAGTTAATGATACCTTATCAAAAAGAATGGGAAAATGGACAATTCCAAGTGCCATGAGCTAAATCAGAGTATGATAAATAACATTTCGGACAGGAGGTTGTGCGGGCAGGACATGCTGGGTGTGGTCTGATGTTGAAGCTGAAAATTGCACTTTGAGTCTTAAATAAGCGTCTCTCCAGCTAATAATAGCTTTCCGAATTTTAATCCATCCCTCTGAGATAGTCTGACTAATATTAACTCCTGGAAATATAGATTCTCATTTGGAAAACAGAGAGATGGAAGGTTTACCTGGAAAAGGATCTCTAAATCCTGAATAGATAGAGGTCAAAGGATATAGGGAAGTTTGAGCTGACAGAAAGGATTCAAAATGGTTAGGTTTGAGAAAAGTGGATACATTACAAATTTTAGATTTGCAAAAACTAATGATTTGTTGGTAGGCCAAGAAATGAGAGTGGGGAATATTATATTTTGAGTGGAGTTCCTGAAAAGAAAGAAATCTCTTGCTTTGCTCATGAATTAGATGAGAAATCTGGTAAATTCCCTTTTCCTTCCAGAAAACAAAATGAGGGCTCTCAAGGCTTAGAACAAATTCAGGATGACCCCATAATGGTAGAACTTTGCTGGATTGATAGGGTAATTGAAATAGGGCTCTTGAAGCCTTCCAGGCACTTATCGTGTCTTTTAACCAGAGACTGCCCTTTATATGCTTAAAGAGGTTAGCAAATTTGACGTGAAGTAGATCTGACATAGACAACGGAGATACCAAATTTGTTTCCAAGGAGGTATTTGAGAATCGAAACTGCCCTGTCACCTAGTCCAGGCCATGTCTTAAAATACATCCTAAATTGTATTTCATGCTATCAGGTAGATTTAGGCCACCTTTGTCTTTAGGGAGCATACGATTCTTAACTGCAATTCTGGGCCTTTTACACATCCATAAAAAGGAGGAAAAGGTTGATAGTAAAGAAGAGATATACTTATGCTTAAACGTTTCACTAATATTTGGTAGCATAGCCCTTAAACTGTACGACTTGGGTAAAACTTCTCACAATAGTTCTCACAATTTTGACCCATTCCTCCTGACAGAACTGGTGTAACTGAGCCATGTTTGTAGGTTGCCTTACTCACTCCTGCCTTTTCAGCTTTGCTCATAAATTTTCAATAGGATTGAGATCAGGGCTTTGTGATGGACTTTAGAGATGGGCGAATTGATTCTAACGAAGTGGAATTCGTTTAGAATTTCAGGAAAACTTCGGTTCTGAACGAAGTCGAAGTTTGGGGTACTTCGGGTGAACGAAGTGTGCTTTTGATTGATAAAATGGCTGCGAGCACATGGCGTTACATGGGCAAAGCACTCTGGGAGGAAGAAGGGCATAGCCTGCATTACATGTGCAGAGATGAAACCCAATCAGAGACCGGCGGGGTTCTGTGACGTCACCGCACTATATAAGTCCGGCGCGACGCTGGGAGCTCATACGCTCTCACTGTAAATGATTAGGGAAGGTGCTGCCGCGGCTGCTTATGATAGCTAATACTAAAGAAACTCATTTTTTTAAGCGATTTTTGGGGGGGTCTCATCTTGTCTCAGAGACTGCTTCTCTTAACGTTCTATTTCTGATTTTTTGGGTATTGGATCTGAAGGCCAGTGTGGTCCAGTTTCAGCTGCATATTATTTTAATTTTTAATTGCTATCTGCTCAAGCACATTGAATATTCAAGGGTGATCTAAGCCTGTTCCTGTTGTATTCATTTAAAGAAACAGCTTTTTTTTTTACAATACAAATACCACTTCATTTTTTGGCTGCTCAATTCTTTGCGCAATTTACATCCAGGGGTTAATTAAGATTGTTCTGCTGCTGTGGTGGACTAAAAGAAAACGTTTATTTCACCGCCAAAAAAGACATTTTTCCTGTAGCATAATTCCACAAGCAAAGGGTTAATTACAATTTTTTACTCTTGTTGTGTAGCGTAGAAAACACGCCATTGTAACACGCAAACAAAGCTCGTAGTTTTTTTTGGCTGCTCAATTCTTTTGCGCAATTTACATCCAGGGGTTTAATTAACGTTTGTTCTGCTGCTTGGTGACTAAAAGAAAACTTTTATTTAAACCGCCAAAAAAAAACATTTTTCCTTTTAGCAAAATTTCACAAGCGAAATTTTAATTAAAAGTTTTACTCTTGTTGTGTACGTAGAAAACACGCCATTGTAACACGCTACAAAGCTCGTAGTTTTTGGCTGCCAATTCTTTTGCGCAATTTACACCCAGGGGTTAAATTTTAAGCGTTGTTCTGCTGCTGTGGTGACTAAAAGAAAACGTTTTTTTCACCCCAAAAAAGACATTTTTCCTGTAGCATAATTCACAAGCAAAGGGTTAATTACAATTTTTAAACTCTTGTTGTGTAGCATAGAAACACGCCATTGTACACGCTACAAAAGCTCGAGTTATTTTTGGCTGCTCAATTCTTTTGCGCAAATTACATCCGGGAGTTAATTAAGCATTGTTCTGCAGTTGTAACTCAGTAAAAAAAACTTTGTTTTTCAACCCACAAGAAAAAATTCTGTAGCAAAATTTCATATCCGAAGGTTAATTAAGCCTGTTTGTGTTTTATATTCAGAAAAATACACAGAGTTTTTAAAACGGCACATACAAGTCGATTTTTCCTGCCCATTTGTGGAGCGCAATTTTTATATCCAAGGGGTTTCCTAAGCTTCTTAGTGGTTAATTTGGAGTCAAAAAACAGGGTGGTATTTATCATATACAGATATCTTCATCAAACAGTGTCTGTACAATTTAGAACAAACAGTATGTCAGACAGAGAGGTGGCAGGCTCTTCACCTGCGGTGGCAGAGGCACAAACTTTCCGGCCCAGGTCGCAGCACAGCAAGGAGACGTCGCAGCAGGGGTCTCCTCGGTGAGGCCACAAAATGCCGCTGTCATCTAGCCCGGCCGTGGGCTACTAGCAAACCCAAGGGTTTTTTTGATTGGTTGACTAGGTCATCCACTACCTCCCAGATGACATCTGACAACTCCCGCCTAGAGTCGGTGGGGAAAAGTCATACACAACCCTTAGTGGCATGGTCCGTGAGGGGGGTCAGCGTTCCCTCACCCGCCTCAACCCGCCTCTGTCCCAATCGGTTCCCTCTCCAGAGATCTACTATGTGGTCTAGGCTCAGCGCCACTATTATAGCAAGGATGAACAATTTGGGGGAGGGCAGTCAGCAGCTACTTGGCAGCGAAAAAATGGGCCCCAAAATCCCCTGCTTCTTGCAGTAGGCGGTAAAGTATAGATGTGGAGAGTGGATGGGGAGGTCATGTTGTTTAGGGTCAGCCTCTGCATACCAAGACCGGTGATGGGGGACAGCAGTGATGGGTGAAACACAAATAGATGATGATGTAGCGACCGCACTTGGGAGCCGGGGAGGCAAGGGCTTCATCATCGCAGGAAAAAGAGGGCGTCAGCTTTCGCGTCAGGCAGCGGCGCAGCCAGCAAGTGGGTTGTGTGGCCGTGAGTCAGCAGGGTAAATAGCAGTGTGAGGTCGGGAGCCAAGCGGCCACGGGGTAAAAAACCCGCTACGTAGGTCCCAGAAAGTAGCGGCACAGGGGCTCAGCGAGGCAGTGGCGGTAGTAGTCACTCACTGCAGAGCGTTGGCGGTAAAATCCGATAATCGGCGGTGTGGCAGTTCTTTGCTAAGACACCAGAGGAGCCTAATATGGTTATATGTAGAATCTGTGGGCAGAAAGTGAATCGTGGCCAGGGGGCTAATGTTGGCAAACCACGGCCTGCGTCAAAACCAAAGCACATCCCCCATCCGGTGGCCTGGGAGAAACTTGGCTCAGATGTGGTGGTCCATCCTGCCGCCGAAGCAACAGTAGCAGCAGCGCCCAGTAGCATGCATGCCATTGCAGCCAGTCAAGGCTCCACCACCTCTGTAGAAGGGAGCTTTTTCTCTTTGACATCATCTCCGGTCCAGATGCTCCTGCCCCTCGCTACTCATGACGCCAGCAGTCGTTCAGCGAGGCAATTGCAAAGAGACAACAGTAATGCGTCCAACCACCCTAAGGTGCAGCAGCTGACCATGCTCCTGTCCAAGTTTTTGGGTGCTGCAGTCCCTCCCTTTAAAAATGGTGGGCTCTTGCACCGTTCAAGAAAAATTTGGTTTGTTGAGCTGAGATGGAGATTTCCCAAAGCCGTAATTTCTTTTCCAAAAAGGCATACCAGCACTTCATAAATATGTAGAACAGAAGGTGGTCAGTCCGTGAGCTTATGGGTTTTTGTTTCAAGGTGCACGGCAGTGCGGACGTCTGGAGCTGTAACTACGGTCAGGGCCAGTACATGTCCTTTACGGCCCACTGGGTGAATTCCTGCCCAGGCACACCAACAACTTGGACAGGAGACGCCGCTTTCTCCCCCACCGTTGTCAAACTGCGCCTCCTGCGCCAATGTCCGCCCCTCCTCCTCCACCACCACCACCATCTCAGCCTCCACAAGTACTGCTCCATAAATTACCACATGTTAGGGCACAGCGGTTGTCAACGCAGTTCTACACCTGGCTTGCCTCTGCGAACGAAGTCACACAGGGGAGGAACTGCTCCGCGTCATGCAGCAAGAAATTGATGTGTGGCTTTCTCCGCGCCAACTGCAAATTGGAACCATGGTGACGGACAGTGGGAGGAACATGGTGTCCGCGCTGCACCGAGGAGGGATGGTCCATGCGCCATGCATGGCGCACGTGTTCAATCTGCTTGTGAATAGGTTCCTGAAGTCTTCCACCGATCTTCAGAACATTCTGAAAATGCCCAGGAAACTATGCATGCACTTCATCCATTCCTACAAAGCCAGGAATGCCCTCCTCGAGTTGCAGCGGCAGAACGGCCTCCCCCAACACACTCTGATATGCGATGTTTCCACCTTGGAACTCCAGCCCTGCACATGTTGGAACCGACTTATGAACAGAGAAAGGCCATTAACGATTTTTTGATGATCCAGGCGGACAAGAGTACTCCCCTGTGTAACTTTGATGTCAGCCAGTGGTAGCTCATGCGTGACACCTGCCGTTTGTTGAGGCCATTCGAGGAGCCCACGTTATTTGTCAGTCGCCAGTACTACGCGATGAATAACGTCATTCCACTGCTTCATGCCTGTAAAAAGATGCTGAAAAATCTGTCTGGGCAGGGGACTGGAGACGTGGCGACTACATCTCGCGGCCACATGAGTCCGCGTGGGACTGAAATGGAGGAGGAGGAGAGGACATTGGAGCAGAAGCATTGTCTGATGAAATGAGTGGTTTTTTCTACCCAGGTGACAAGAGAGGAGGAGCAGGAGCAGCTGGAGGAGGTAGATGGAGTTGAGGAAGACGAGACAGATGACCCGCAAGCACCATGGCAGTATACAGTGGAGATTGAGGCAGGGAGCCCCTCGGAGTCACTTGTGTAGATGGCCCGCAGTATGCTGATTTGCCTGGCTAGTGACAGCTGAATAGTCAGCATCCGGCAGAGGGATGACTTCTGTCTCTCCACCCTATTGGACCCTCGCTACCGGTCCAAAATGGGAGCCTTTTTCCCAGCTATTGAGAGGGAGGACAAACTCAAATACTATAGGGAAATCCTCCGTAGTCAGTTGGCCGCTGCCTATCTGCGGCATTGTCCCTCCTCTGACAGGTCTGAGCGGGGGGGTTCTTTAGCGCTCACATACTACTGCCGCGGCTGCTGGGGAAAGGTGGTGGGGTAGGAGCAGTACCAGCTCCATCAGCAGCAGCATAAGTCTGGAGTCACTGATGAGCAGCTTCCTTCACCTGCCTAGTCGGGAGGGCAGTCGCCAGCAGCAACAGGACCTGGAACAGTCCCTGAACCAACAGGTGGTGGCCTACTTGGACAGCACTCTGCCATCCCAGTTAGAAGATCCGCTGGACTACTGGGCAGCCAAACTGGATGTGTGGTCGCAACTTGTCGAGTTTGCAGTAGAGAAGCTGTCCTGCCCGGCCAGTAGTGTGGCATCAGAGCGGGTGTTCAGTGTGGCGGGGGCCATCGTTACCTCAAGGAGAACCCGCTTGTCCATGGGAAATGTGGAACGACTGACCTTTGTCAAGATGAATCAGGCGTGGATCGGCCAGGATTTCTACACACCAATGCCTTAGGCGTCAGACTACATCAGCCATGACTCCTCACCCAAACTGTGAGAAATGAGTCTGGGTTCAAACTACCTGCCTCAGCCACTATTCTGATGCCGTCACCCGCCTGATGCCACACATCTGCTGACAGTTTCTCCATCTGCCACCAACCATCTTTACCAGGGACTGGTATTGCCACCCACCTCCACACTCTGTCATTGTGCCACTTTATGACTTCATGCTGCTGCTGCAGTTGCTGGTGCCGTGACATCCACACTGTGTCATTGTGCCACTCTCCGACCTCATGCTGTTGCTACTGCCGCCGTCACCTCCACTCTCTGTCATTGTGCAACTCTGTGGCCTACTCCAGTTTTTGCCACCTCCAAAATGTCATTGTGCCACTCTCTGACCTCATGCTGCTGCCACCGTCACCTCCACTCTCTGTCATTGTGTCACTCTGTGGCCTACTACTGTTTTTGCCACCTCCAGAATGTCATTGTGCCACTCTCTGACCTTATGCTGCTGCCACCGTCACCTCCACTCTCTGTCATTGTGTCACTCTGTGGCCTACTCCTGTTTGTGCCACCTCCAGAATGTCATTGTGCCACTGTCTGACCTCATGCTGCTGCTGCTGCTGTGACCTCCACTATCTGTCATTGTGCAACTCTGTGGCCTACTCCAGTTTTTGCCACCTCCACAATGTCATTGTGCCACTCTCTGACCTCATGCTGCTGCTGCTGTGACCTCCACTCTCTGTCATTGTGCCACTCTGTGACCTACTCCTGTTTTTGCCACCTCCAGAATGTCATTGTACTACTCTCTGACCTCATGCTGCTGCCGTCGTCACCTCCATTCTCTGTCATAGTGCCACTCTTTTGCCTACTACTGTTTTTGCCACCTCCAGGATGTCATTGTGCCACTGTCTGACCTTATGCTGCTGCTGTGACCTCCACTCTCTGTCATTGTGCAACTCTGTGGCCTACTACTGTTTTTGCCACCTCCAGAATGTCATTGTGCCACTCTCTGACCTCATGCTGCTGCCGCCGTCACCTCCACTGTCTGTCATTGTGCCACACTGTGGCTTACTACTGTTTTTGCCACCTCCAGAATTTCATTGCGCCACTGTCTGACCTCATGCTGCTGCTGTGACCTTCACTCTCTGTCATTGTGCTTATCTGTGGCCTACTCCAGTTTTTGCCACCTCCAGAATGTCATTGTGCCACTCTCTGACCTCATGCTGCTGCCACCGTCACCTCCACTCTCTGTCATTGTGCCACTCTGTGGCCTACTCCTGTTTTTGCCACCTACAGAATGTCATTTTGCCACTGTCTGACCTCATTGTGCTGCCGCCATCACCTCCACTCTCTGTCATAGTGCCACTCTGTGGCCTACTACTATTTTTGCCACCTCCAGAATGTCATTGTGCCACTCTCTGACCTCATGCTGCTGCCGCCGTCACCTCCACTCTCTGTCATAGTGCCACTCTGTTGCCTACTACTGTTTTTGCCACCTCCAGAATGTCATTGTGCCACTGTCTGACCTCATGCTGCTGCCGCCGTCACCTCCACTCTCTGTCATTGTGCCACTCTGTGGCCTACTCCAGTTTTTGCCACCTCCAAAATGTCATTGTGCCACTGTCTGACCTCATGCTGCTGCTGCTGTGACATCCACTGTCTGTCATTGTGCCACTCTGTGGCCTATTCTTGTTTTGCCACCTCCAGATTGTCATTGTGCCACTGTCTGACCTCATGCTGCTGCCGACGTCACCTCCACTCTCTGTCACAGTGCCACTCTGTGGCCTACTCCTGTTTTTGCCACCTCCAGAATGTCATTGTGCCACTGTCTGACCTTATGCTGCTACTGTGACCTCCACTCTCTGTCATTGTGCCACTCTGTGGCCTACTCCTGTTTTTGCCACCTCCAGAATGTCATTGTGCCACTGTCTATCCAGGCAAATGATAGCGCACACCTTAGGGGCTATAAGGCTACAGTGGGTGCAAGGTGGAAAGAACCTTAGTTCAGTTAATTCTAGTAGAAAATCCACTGCACACCAATATGCTTTTAAAAGAGTAGATATTTTAATTGTGACAACAGGGCACCGATCACTATAATATATACCTAATTTCAAAAGAACATACTCAATAAATGTTTAACACAAAATGAAACAATTGTAACTAGATGTTGAGTTATAGCAACGTTTCGGCGAACTGCCTTTTTCAAGCAAACATCTAATGAAGGGTAATAAAGGTAAGGTAGTGTACAATATTATAGGCAATATTGATGGAGAAGGATGCTCAATGAAGGTAGTAGGTGAGCGGTATATAAGGAGTAATGAAATCGAGCGAGTATTAGGGCAATGTGCTCTAGGTAATGGACGTGACGTCCGGGGATGCAGGGAAGCATAACACTCTGTCCTCAAGCTGCCAGCAGTCCGGCCTGTCGTCATCCCTGCTATCAGATTAGACAGAGCAGAGAAAGAAAAGAGAGCAGGACGGTAAACTAGAGAAACCGTTGTGCACTCAGAGCTGATAATATCTTATCTCCTCAAAGAATACAAAAAAAGCAATATATTTGGAAAAAGTCTTCAATTACCAGCCCCTAAATGTTTAAAGCTAAGATTTGTAGTGAGACAGCACCTTTAATCTTGTGGCCTTCCTCTAACTTTGTCATTGGTGTCAATGTGTACCATGACAGCTGGATTCTCACCAGACCCACCCATTACACAAAGAGCAACAGTACCACACTAATCCTACATCCAAAACATGTATAATTGACATATTTTGTTATACTATTGCCCTCTATGTGCCCTGCTATAGGGCAAGTGTGAGAGTGACATCAGCAGCAGCTCACATTGGTAGCAGACTACAGTTCTCATCATGGTTGCTGGCATCTATTTTAGGCTGTCTTTCCCCCATCTGGCTGCTGAAGAGCAAGTCTCCATCTACCTGTGCATCTCATATTTTTTTCCCTCACTGCTAACCCTCATATTAGTTTCTAGATTCATCCCTTCCCCCATCCCCTGCTACTTCATAAACACATAACTCACTTTCCTTTTGATGGAACTGAGCATGCCTGACCAGAAAGCTGAGACTGAACTAAAGGTCATATCCCATGGCAATAAACTACAGCAGTGTCCGACTGGTGTGCCTCGGGCCCATTAGTTAATTCTGGTGGGCCACTCTACAGCTACTATACACACCTCTTATTCTGTGCCTCTTGTTTTTTACCTCTTTCTGTCTTTCTGTCCCTCCCAATGATGGATATACAATTTAAAAGAAATTCCAGGTCTGCCATACATAGGGGATGTCCCCTGTTCCCCTGTGGCCAATCTGAGCCTGAGCTACAGTATATGTATCAGATTTGAGGGAATAATTTGTGAATGATTATGTGGGAATCTATTGAAAATATTGAATTACTATATATTGAAGATTGTAACTTTGTGCTGCACACTTTCAATTGGAGTAAATTTTTGTATACCAGTATACTTCTTTATGTTTCCTAAAAGAAAGTTTTGTCATTTGACGGTTCTGGACAATGCTCAGTACTTGCAGCCCTGAGAGCACCGCTGTAAATTCAGACTACAACTGTTAAGCAGGAGCCATTCATGTAGTTAAAAGGGTTTCCTCATCACGGATGTTTATGGACTATTGATTGGATATGCTATAAATGTTTGATAAATGCAGATCCCACCTCTGGGACCCGCACCTGTCTTGAGAACAGGCCCCTCAAACTCCCTGTTCAGAACAAATAATTTGCTTCTATCCAAATGGGGAGTTTTGGGGTCCCATTTTCGAGATGAGTGCTTGTCCCATGGTTAGAACCTTCAGGTATCAAACATTTTTGTGATCTCTTATTGACATGCCATAAATGTCTGAGATGGGAAAACCCCTTTAAGTTAAGTGTCAGGTAAAAAATTATGATTAGTTATAATTATAAAGCATAAGCGGCAATATAAGAGAGAGCTGCTGAAAAAATGTCAAGGGATTACTCTGCCTGCTTCCCAAACTTTAATTACCAACTATACATAAGAACAAGTGACACCTGCACTAACTATTCTATATATCTCCCAAATCAATACAGCAATATTCTGGGCGATAGAATAGCTCAAAAGTCACTATTAATTTAAACAATATTAAACACCTGATCCAGTAGTGGTTAATCCACGATTAGCTCTTCTCTCCCTATCAGCTCTGTATATTACTCCAAAAAATAATTTTAAAATACACATAAAAGCACCAGAGGATTACAAGAACACTTGCCATATACCTAAAAGCACCTTCCGTAAGCTGCATTCGATTGTACAATATCCACAGCGATCCACTTCACTGACAAAGTGAGAAATGTTTGTGTTTGAATTGACCGAGCGCTCCGGCCAGCAGCGCTTAGGTCATTAACACATGCAAACTAGCTGGCAGGCTGAGGTGATGTCACCTAGGCTATGGGGGCCTGTCCAATACAAAACTACCAACGTGTTTTGGAAGAACACAGGACTTTCTTCTTTAGGGCTGCATTGGAATCGCCAAGCTAGCAATAAATACCTTCCCTTTCTTTTTGTAAATTTAGATACAGGTGATTAAATATGAATATAAAACTTTCAATTTACCTTTATTATCAAAATATTAAAAATCTATAATGCTCACTAACATTATATAAAAATAAAAATAATATATAAACAAACAATCCCTATAAAATATAATAATAATAATAATAATAATCCCTAAATAATTCTCTAAAGAATAATGCATTGTGTATTCCTTATTTAAAAAGTGAATATTTCAACATCAATATTAAGGCCATTTGGTACCCGAGTATTCAAATTAAAGATCCATTTTGTTTGACCTAGACATCTTGCCAATAAGATCCCCTATTCTGTATCCTAGTTTAACTTGTTCAATTCCCCAAAAAAATTTGTCTTTAATTAAGACAATGACTCGATACATCTTAAAATATAGAAGAAATTTTCATAACCTAAAAATATTTATCTAATACATGTAGTTTCCAAATCAATATAAGTACATATGCTCATATGATGACAAATGACCATTGCCATCTAGCAATGTCAAGAGTAAATCCCAGTTTCTTACTGTGCGTCTGAGTTTTTATACAAGCTGGTCTTAAGGCATGACAATATTTGATACATCATCATTAAAACATTATAATTAGTTACTTTTATTCAACATGCTTCTTCTTTTAATCAACATATTTATTCGCAGTAGCCATTACCATATCTTTGTTTTAATTATACTGCTGGTTGTTTTGCTGGAAAAGCAGACAGTCAAAATTAATATTTTGGTAAAAAAAAAAAGAGAAAAAAATTTACTTATCTAACCATTGTTTTGGTTTCCCCCCTGTCATTATGTGTAAGTAGAAGAAATGTTTATTATATCTATAACTACTGATAAGGAAAATCAAGGACTAAGCATTCCATGCAGACCAAGGCCAAAAGCCAATTCCTAAATCTTAGAAATAAAGAACATTTAAAACTTAGTGAACAAACCACTTAACCCTATATTTACTCTGTACAGATGGCTCAAAAGGCCAGTGCACAATATTTATCTGCTTCCAGTCCAACACTGTCAATCCTTACCGACAATGTGACATTTGAGTACTTTATCACGCCGGTAAGAATTTATAATAAGAAGCTATGGAGCGGGCTCAAATTGAGTCTGATTTGTAGGCGGTGGTTGCGGGCTATAACTTATAGCTGGCATCTGCCACTAATAGCAGGAATCAAAATCCAATCCCTGCTGTTTAACCCTTTTAGATACTGTGGCTGTGCACCATTCCTCAATCCAATCCCCCACTCTCCTGTGCTTAACATGGCAACTGGAAGCCTAAAGAAGGCTTTCATAGCTGTCATGTTAGCTCTTCTGCTATGTCATGTTAGCTCTTCTGCTACTTCCTGCCTCAGGCAGGAAGAAATAAAAATGCTATCTTGGTACACCCTTCTGCAGTATTCATATAATGTAGGAGGGTTTTCAAGTGATTTAGCCCTCTAGTCGTCAAGTATCCTAGGGGGACTACAAATACATGTGTAAAAAAAGAAAGTTAAAAAAAAATAAATAAAAATATTAAAGGTTCAAAATAACCTTCTTTGCCATTTTACAAATAAAAGAATAAAAAAATTACACTTAATATCTTTGTGTTGATGAAATTCTGATCTACTTAAATATAATATTATTTTTCCTTTGTACTCAAGACTAGTGTTGAGCGATTGCGAGATCGATCGATAGTCGATAGTCGGCCGCTATCGATAAGGTTTTTCGATAGTGAACGTCGATTATGAGCGATGACCATTAAAGTCTATGGGAGAGCAACAACACCTTCATTATTACACCCAAACAAGGCTGGAGAAGCTGAAATTAACATCCACAACAGTCAAATGGATATGTGCTACATCTTAGGCAACACACTTAGGTTATAAAAGCCACAGAAAAAAAGTCACAGAACATTCACTGTCCCTGTCTTGTACCACAGCCTGACCCTTAAACCTGCATCACCCACAAATTAAAAAGTGCCAGAAGGCAGTATGATTTGAACCATCATCTTACTTGAACTGGACATTGAATATCCCTGTCCTGGGCCACAGCATGAGCCCCAAACCTGCATGACCCCCACATTTAAAAAAGTGCCACAAAAAGGAGTCTTTCAACCACCATTTTAGTTTCACTGGACATTGACTATACCTGCCTGGGCCACAGCATGAGCCCCAAACCTGCATGACCCCCACATTTAAAAAGTGCCGGACACAGGAGTCTTTCAACCACCATTTTAGTTTCACTGGACATTGACTATACCTGTCCTGGGCCACAGCATGAGCCCCCGACCTGCATGACCCCCACATTTAAAAAGTGCCGGAAAAAGGAGTCTTTCAACCACCATTTTAGTTTCACTGGACATTGACTATACCTGTCCTGGGCCAGAGTTACAGTGGGTGCGGTGAGAGCCCAGGCTGGCGTCCGTCATCTATTAACACGCAGGTTAAAATGCCCTGATGACGCAGCAACGAAAACTGTCGTGCTGAAACAGAGTGCGGAAGCGGAAGTGTGAGAACTCCAGCCTTCCTCAGTACACAGTCAATACCTGGGTAGCGCTTGTCCCTCCGTATGAGTGTGGACCAATTGAGCTTCACTTGGAAATACTGGTGGTTAACGCTCCTGTTACACCCAGGTGCCCTTTATCTTGGCATTCTTTTTCTCATTTTACTCAACGTGCTGGAGGAAATGGTCTCTGTACTTTGTTCTCTGTCCGTGCTCCATACTCCATGTCCTCTGAATAACCTACATCTGGTCAAGTTTTCCTGTACCTCCCTTGTACAATCAGAGGAATTTTTTTAACAGCTATTTTGTACATGCAAGTTTTTTAGTACTTTAATTCTAGAAAACACATTTGTAAAATAGGATGGAATCCCACCATGTCTTTGTTTCTCTTTTTTTCATTGTATTAAATGGGTTGTCTCAATACAGGGATTGATAGCTATGTTAAAGATCTTGCAAAAACAAGTCATTTTGCAATATGTGTCCATTAACAGTGTCCTACCTATTCCTGTTTCTGACAGCACCATCACCCTTGAGCCACTCTTGACAACTGTGAAGAACAAATGTCTGTTAGAAACAACATTTTTTAGAATAGGACCTGTAGTATAGCTGCATGTCACAGCAAAATGCCCCCAAAAAATTCAAAGCATGACCCTTGAGCCACTTGGACAATTGTGAAGAACAAATGTCTGTTAGAAACAACAATTTTTAGATAAGGACCTCTATTATAGCTGCATTCACAGCAAAATGCCCCCAAAAATTCAAAATGCATGACCCATGACCACTTTGACAATTGTGAATGAACAAATGTCTATTAGAAACAACATTTTTTAGAATAAGGACCTGTAGTATTGCTGCCCTTTTCAAAGCCAATTCCCCCAAAAATCAAAGCATGACCCTTGAGCCAGATGGTCAATTGAAAGAAGACATGTCTGTTAATAAACAACATTTTTTTAAAATAGGTCCTGTAGTATTGCTCGCATATCAAAGCCAAGCAATGACCCAAAAAATTATTAAAAATGACTCTTTCTCACCACTATTAAAAATAGTGAGGGAGAATTGCACTTAGAAGCCACATTTCTGTCCAAAGGACCATAATGATAGCTGTAATCTCACAGCAAACATGGAACCTCATAACTATTGACAAGCAAAACCTTCTTAAGATAAGTAGTAAAAAGTTGAATACGTGTTTGTCATGAAACCTTGCTGTCTTTACGTCTCCTCACAGCAAAACCAGCAAAATGAACTGTTGGGAAAAGAGAATAAAAATGCAGTAAGAAATATCCATTTTAAAAAAAAGTTTTCAATAGGACCATTTCTGTTAAACGGAATGTGAGTAGACCGGCAACAAATCGGTGACACTCAGGCAATTGGGGCCACAACATCATCAAGATCCATCCTATTCATGCTTGATGAAAGTCCAAAACGATCCACATTATCTTGGAAAGCCGGATGCGTTTTTGTCTGTACTGACTCCTCCAGCTGTGCTGAAGGACCAGCTCAATATTACGCTGGCTGCTGTGGCAAGGACAACACCTCTATGCGTGCCGAGCGGCTCGGGCCATTCGTCCATTTTGGATACCCAGAAGTCTCTTTGATACCCGAACACAACTAAAAACATCGGTGTTGAGACGCAGATAGTCGTGCACCATGAACTTAAAGCAGCTCTCAGTGTGTAGGAAATGTGTTGCCCGCATTGCAAGCTTGGTTGAGGTTGTAAACAAAGATTGCCAGAGGTCATCATTAGCTTCTGCCAACCTTGCCTCCTGCTGCCGCTAAACGCCTACTTGGCACTCTACTTGCTGTCACGTCGCTGATGTGGTCCACCGTGACATTAGGGGGAACGTGAAGGCCTATGCAACAGATGTCTCCCAATTGATCAATCAGCAAGGTCTCCATTTCCCTGCATTTTACTCCTATTTGGTGGTGGGAATGAAAGTGCTGAATTTTTGTTTGTACCGGGATCCATGAGGGTGGCCACCCATAACTGTGTTCATTTTGATGGCCTTAATGCGAGATCATGTTGGAGGAAATGGAGCATCCAAGCCTCATTAGAGATAGCCTTAGATTTCCCCAGCCTCTGGGTCGAGGGGCACTAGCAAACTGATCATCCCTCATCTTCCTCCTCCGCCTCAAATTCCGCGCCAACCTCTTGTCCACGGCTAGGGACGTCGTAACAATCGGTGTCTGCAATTCCTCCTCCTCCTCCTCCTCCTCCTCCTCCTCCTCCTCCTCCTCCTCCTTTCCGCTGCCTCCGGCACAGCTTCAACACAGCCCTACTTGGCTGATATGAATGCACCCTGAGACTGAATGCACCACCTTGCGCTCTACCTAGCTCTGGTGACCCCGAACCACAGCCAAATAAGACGATGAAAAATGAAACAGTCCGGGCCTTGTGGATTTGACGAGAGAAAGGCTCCGTGTCCGCATATGTGTCGTCTCCTCCTCTCGACGTTGGACGGACCTGTGTACAGAGGTCCAACGATCGTCTCCAGAACCTAAATCACCACAATGCTCATGCAGAATAGGGGCATTGTCCGCACTGACCCACCAAGTTTGGTGGCTTCTCAAACTGGCAAGGATGGTGCAGAGCTTCTTTCACCTGCCACCACTCTCGTTGGTCAACACCCTGCGGTCCGTTACCGCTGCTTAGTCAGGCATGTATTCAATTCGTAACTGCGTAATGCATTGCGCTGCTGTCACAATCGCTGGAGCATGTGGAGGGTGGAATTCCAGCCCGTGATGCCACGACGTCAACAATGAGACGTTGAACGGGTAGGCCGAGCTGACGCTGCAACAACCAACCAGGCGGAACGAAGCATGGTGCGAACGTGAAGTGCGAACTTCAGACCTCGAGCCTTCTTCAGCAGGCATCCAGACCCGGGTAATCACTTTAGGGAAATTTCTGACGACAAGGTTCATGACATGTGCCCCGGCAAGGGATGTGCACCCAGCCCTACCGATCAATAAGGGCGGCCAGCAGATTTCGGCCGTTATCGCACACCCACCTTGCTCTGGCACAAGGTTCTTGTCACCCACCAGCGCTCGGTCTCTGTTTGCTTAAGCCGTCCACAGCTCCCGACCTGTGTGTGGACGTCTCCAAGCAGATTAAATTCAACACGGCCTGGTGTCTCTGGGCACGAGATGCCACCAAAGGACCTTGGGGGAAAGAAGCCCTGCAACATCCCTGCGGTTTTGAAGAGCGTGCGCCCCGAGCCTGAGATCCACCGTCACCCCCAGAAAAAATCCACCCAGCTCACCCAGGGAGCTGTCGCAGAGATATACGGCCTTGGCCGTGCTTACTCCTTAGTCCATGTTCGGTGGTGAGATGGACTTTCGGACACAGATGCACGACAACGCGCTTGAAAATTTTTAGATGACACGTGCTGGCCAGAGCAGGACGGCTTTTCAGGCAAAGAAATGCCTGCTTCGGCATCTGGATTGGGGCAGAGGCGAGGCCTGAACGTGGCGAAACCCATCGAGTGACCACCAACGGAAAGGCAACATTTCCAAGGCCAAAAGCCTGGCAAGCCGACATTCAGGCTTTTGGCTTTGGATGGTTTGCGTTAATGTGTTTCTTCTGCCTGGAAGACAGAAGGCTGGCTGCTAGACTGCCGCTGACGGCGTGCAGGTCGTGCAAACTGACAGGCGTAAGGAGAAGGGACAATGGGGTCTCTGGTGTGCTGGTGGTACTCACTCACCGGCGCGACGTGGAATGCTGAAGCGGAGCAGATCCTGATCCTGACTCTGAGAGACAAGGCACTGAAGGAACGCTTTGTGGTGGCGGAGGAGGAGGAGGCGGAGACAGAGGGTAGTGACAGTGGTGGAGGCCCAGCGTCAGTCTGGCCTTTTTGGCCAAGTGTTCCCCCTCCATTTCACTCATGCAATCACTGCATGTGGAAAACCTTAAAACATGTTTGGTGTTGGTTAACCATTTAAGGTTCTTGCCCTTCTACTTATCTTTACACGGCAAAGGCGGCATATTACATCGCTGGTGTGAATCAGAGGCTTGCTAAAGAAGGCCCAGGCCTTGAGAGGTCCTGGACCTTTTTTGACGGCGAAAGCGAGACGGGTTTGGCCGCTGACCGTGGCTGGCGGAATCATATCAGCGGAATTCTTGGCACCGCTCCTCTCTCCCTTTTGTGGCGGGACCCGTATTGAAAACTACCCCATCGTCTTCCTCCTCGTCCACTGATGAAGAGCTCGCAAGCAAATTTCTGCGGAAAAGACCAGGATGGATCCGCAATGTCGTCATCATCATCATCATCACAACACAGGTGACTTGGTCGTCCTGACTTTCTGCATCCAAAAAGCTGCGGCTACAAGCAAGGGGCACTGCAAGGCGTTGCCGACCGCCCGGGATTTTTGCCGATTGACCGGCTTCCTTCACCTCTTTGATGGCATCAGTAACTGGAGTCAGAGCAGACTAAACATCCTCTTGATCTTTAACATGCCTTCTGACCCCAACCGCATTTTGTCATCAAAGAGGTCTTCAGACAATGGATTATCCACAGTGGTGGGGACATGAGTTGACATTTGGGCTGCTTCATGTTGGACGATCTGATGAGCGGGTGACGACATTTGTGGCCGTGACTGCGAGGACGAGGAGGTAAGACTGCTAGATGCAGGTTGCATTTAACCACTGAAGGACAGATTGGCGACGATGTTCGTTTTCTTAGATTCACAGGGCCCTGACCCAGCGATGAACAGGCCTGAGTCCCCGCAACTGACGATCCGCTGGCATCGTGTTGTCGCCAGCACTGGAAGGAGCACCTTCCTCGTACCTCAACCTCCATGTGCCCCACCCCCTCTTTGCTCGCTTACCACCTGCATTTCGCTTTCCCTGTCAGAAATTTAAAAATTTGAAAGGGATGGAATAGTTTTGGGAAAGTCTCTTATTAAAAGATGGCAAATCACAGCTATTCTCAAATCCCTCTAATCAAAACAAAATTGCTGGATTCAAATTTAACTGAAAGGTGTCGATAAACAAACTGGACTGGGCAAAAGTCCAAAAAACACTATCTGTTTATTTTTTTGGGTATAAAAAAGGGTATTTTTTCACCCTTTAAATTCACCTGGGGTGAAAAAGAATTGCGTTTTAAGATTACTAGAGGGCCCCTCAATGAACAAGCGGGGTGTGCAAAAGTCAAAAAAAACACGTAACTGTATGTTTGGTATAAAAAACAAATTTTTTAAACCTTTCAATTCACCTGGGGGTGAATAAGAATTGCTTTTTTAAATTTACGTAAAAGTTGCGTCAATGAACAAGCGGGGTGAAAAAGTCATAAAACACGAACTGTTTGTTTTGATATAAAAAAAAATTTTTTTGCCCTTTCAATTCACCTTTTTTGAATATAGAATTGCGTTTTAAAGATTTACTAGATGCTGCGTCAATGAAAATGCTGGGGGAAAAAGTCAAAAAACAGTAACTGTATTTTTGATAAAATAAACGGTATTTTTTTGCACCTTTTAAATTCACCTGGGGGAAATATAAATTTGCTGTTTTAAGATTTACATAAACGCTCAATGACAATGCTGGTGCAAAAAAATCAAAAAACACAAACTGGATGTTTTCGTACGATATAGGGTATTTTGGCAACAAAAAACCCTGGGGCGACTACAAATTCTGGTTTTAAATTTTAACTGAAAGGTGGATAAAAAACATTCAATTTTTAAAGGGAAAATTTTGAAAATGAACACCTATTAAAATTTATACGAAAATAAAAGGGGAGTTTTTTGCAGCAAACAAAGAACCTGCAGTTACTAGAAAATGTTACCCAAATATAAGTTCAGCTGCCCAATACCCGGGAAATATTTCAATAGCAAACTTTTTTAATAATAACGATATTCCATTAAAAGTCACACAAATTTTGGTGAATTTTTATCCAGTGTTCTTTATAGATAAGTTTGTCGTGTTCGCCCGGGGCCCCCCCCCCCCCCCCCCCCGCCCCCCCGCCGGTTTTACAGCGGAGTTTCTGCTTTAAAAATTCTCTACTAACTAAAAAAAAACTTAAATCTCTAATCTACCAAAAATTGGGAAGGACAAGCTAAAGAGAGGTTTCTCTGTGCAAAATAGACAATTTCGCTGAGCTGTTTGGCCACAGGGAGCGCGGGCCCTACCCCTATAGACGCTGAGAGACACTGAGCTAAAACGGAAACGCTTTCTATGAAAAACGAGCATTTATTTTTCCACCCAAATCGAAACCATACACACCCATTCTGACGTCGCACCACATCTCACCCGCCTATTTTGTAACTGATTTTTCGGGCCCCCAAAAAACAGAACGCCGAAAAAAGGGGCCGGGTTTAAAAGATATGACAGATTTTAAACCTTAATTTTCGATACGAAAATTTTGATCACCAAAAAACCTTCCGATTTTAACTTTGTCATAAAAATCCTCAACACTACTCAAACCATAGGGAAAAAAAAAAAAAAAAATGAAGGCCCCAAAAAATTGGGGAATACAATCATCAAAAAAATTACACGACCCAAAAAAGGGGGGGAAAAAAATTGCAATTCAAACCACAAAAAATGAGCATCACTCCTCAATATGTAAAAAATAAAAATAGTTATTGGTCTCAGAAAATGGCACTGCAGCCCAAAGTTAAGAAAAGGCAGTCTAACCCGCAGAGGGCAAAAAAACCGAAAACAATTACAAAAACTTCATGAAACTGAGTTTTCTGTCCACTGCCTGTCAAAAGCAGCTGAAAAAAGTCCGTTTTTTGGTGCTTTCTTTTTCGGGGCGTTTTTTTAAGCGTTTTTTGGAGCGTCTTTGCTCTGCTTTTTTTAAACCCCCTTTAAAAGGGGTTGTCTCCCCACAGGTTTCAAAGAATGCATGAAAGAAATTCTCTGTCACTTCCTGGGTTTAGACTAAATTTTCAAAGCTCCATGCTTGTACACATAAGCCCGTGCTTTCAGATGCTAAAAAAGATTAAAATTATTCTCAAACTACTGGGAAGGGCTTCTTTTCTGATCCCCAAAAAAAAAAGCCCTAATTACAGAGCTTTTACTTTTAGATAAATCAAAAACTTTTTTTTACTGTCGGGGCACAGGACACTGACTGACACTGCGACCTGTGATACCCTCCTTTACTCATTAACAAACACCCAGGGGGATTTGTTTACAGGTCTTTTTCTGGGGAAAGAAATAGCCCCTGGAGGGTAATAAAATTTATTGTTTTCCCTTTTGGAAAAACAAGGAAAAAGCAATATATTTTGGGAAAATGTCTTTTTTTGTTTTCCCCACAATTTGAAAGCTATTCTTTGTACGAACAACCCCTTTAAGGACAAGGCGTTTTTTTTTTGGGGGACACGTTTGTTTTTCCCTCCCCCTCCTTCTAAAGCCCTAAATTCTTTATTTTTTCCCCCTACAAAGAACATAAGGGGTTTTTTTGCGGGGCAAGATTACTTTCTAATGGGGTTTTTTTCACTAACATAGAATATACGGGAAACCGCAAAAAAATTCCAAGTGGGAAAAAAATTGTAAAAAAAGTATTTTTTGCCATGTTTTACGGGGGTTTTGCTTTTACGGGGGTTCAATCTTTTGGGGAAAATAATGTGTTATCTGTATTCTTCAGGTTTTTACCACCGCAATACCACACTGTAGGGTTTTTCCGTTTTGTTTTTGAAACCGTTAAAAAATTCCAAACATTTTCTATTTTTGAAATTTGCGCAAAGGCCCATTTTTGTGCGACCAAAAACTTTTTTGTACAACACCTACGGGCTTCGGTGAGGGGGATTTTTTGCGGGGTGAAGTGTTTTTTATCGCTACATTTGTAATGCATGTTTTTTTTGGGTCATTTTTATTAAATTTTTTGAGTGACGTAAAATGACCAAAAAAACCCAAATTTTTTGGGGGGGTTTTAATTTTTTTTTCTCTACGGTGTTTCGTACGGGATAAAAAATTTTATATTTTTATAGATCGGATTTTCGGACGTGGGGGATACCAAATTGTTTTAACTTTTTTATTTTTTAATATTTTATTTTAAAATGGGAAAGGGGGGTGATTTGAACTTTAATACTTTTTTTTTTTTTACTTTAAAACTTTTTTATTTTATTTTTTTACTGTAACATTTAGGGCCCCCCTGTGGTATTTACCAATGCATTAAGGTTACAAAGAGGCGGTTCCCCACTTCCTGTCCGGGACGGAAATGGGGCAAACCGGGCCCGGGGAAGTGACGGACCTTCCAAAACTTCCCACGACAAAGCCCGATGATCGATCACGCACAAGCCCTATGCCGATCGCCCCCCGATGGTGCGCGCACCGACGCGTTAATTCGCGCCCGGCCCTCTTTGCCGCGGGGCCGATGGGGAAAAAAACGCTGTTACGCCCGGGTGTTGCGGGCGATTTGCCCTAACCCCCCGCGGGTGTGCGGGGGGGGTCGCGGAGCGATCCCCCTGCAAAGCCCCTGGGGCCCC